>PVIR01000859.1:0-135728 GCA_004026965.1 Petromus typicus | reverse complement strand
TGCCCTGTGACGGGGGCGGTCCCCTCCCGGCCTCTGTGTCTCAGCTCCACACCGGCCTGAGTGCTGCAGACGACCTGGCCCGGAGGGTGACCTGGTGAGAACCTGCACTTCCTGAGCAGAACTTCTCGGATCCACAGGACAAAGCAGCTGCGTGGCCAAGGCCAAGCTACGGTTGGCACTTGAAAGAAAAAGGTACTTTAATTTCAGACGTACATAATTTCACTTTTCTTACAAGTAATCCAAGTGAGTAAGGCTTCCTCGTATCCAAAAAAAAAAAAGTTTGCTAAAAAGGAAGCCCCTTTAAGCTGCGTGATAGCACATGCCTGTCATGCCGGCACTCCGGAAGGCTGAGGTAGGAGGATTCCAAGTTGGAGCCCAGGCTTGCTAACTCAGTGACCATCTCAGCCACTTGTCTCATTGCTGAGACATGACACTCACACTCCCAACTCATAGGAACACATGTTTATTTTGCCTCGTGAGTACAATGCATGGTCAGCTGGCCATGACACCACAGCACAGCAAGGGGCCTCCATGGGACTGAGGGGCCAGTCCCGGAGCTCGGCTGGAAGGTAAGGTGGCCCTGGCCAGGCATGTTGCAGGCCACACCTGCTCAGCCTAACCCCCACAGTGCAGCCCTGCGTCAGCAGGTGAGGAGCCTGAAACTTGGGGACAGTGTCCTTCTAAACAAGGCTGTGAAATAATGACAGCCACGGATGCCATGCGTCTGCACAGGACACACCCAGGCCCCACGGGTCAACATGGCTTACCTCTCTGTTAAAGAGGCTGACTCTGGGGTCCACAGGGCTTTAACAATGCCTCAAGACTTCTCCTGGAGAGCCCTGCTGAGGCCAGGCCACCGCAAGGAGACAGGAAGTCCCCAGCTGCCTGCCTCCGGGCCTTCCTTGTCTCCAGACCTGAGCTCTGTCCCCGGCTTGTGTGGCTGGAATGAGCATCTCCTTGGGACTAAGCCACAGAAAGAGCCACTCACTGTCCCGTGAGGGCAGCATGAGGCCCCAGAGCCAGGGTCCACACAGGGTCACCTCCCAGCCCTGCGTCTGTCTGCTGCCACCCCTCCCCCTCGGCCAAACCATGCGGCCCTGGCCTTGTCCCCGCAGGCCTGCACTTCTTTTGTGAGGAGAGGAATAAGCCTGGTCGCCCACCTCCTCAGGGACACCATGATGTTGCTTTCAGGCTCGAGGCAGGGGAGGCAGGGGAGCTCAGTCACGCATGGGGAGCGGTGCACTGAACAGAGTCTGCATGAGCCTGCGTTTGGCCCAGTTCGCCCACTTACTGGCTCCATTCACTATCCATCCATCCATCCACCCATCCATCCATCCATCATTCCTTCATTCAGCATTTCCGCAGTGCGAGCTATGCACCGCAAGGTTCTATGGGATCAGAAATCCCCAGGAAGCAGTCCCTCCTGTCAAACGCAGGAGACGCGAAGGGAGATGCCAAGATGGGTCCCATGCTAACCCGTGGCATCCTGGGAAGAGCCCCTCAGCCTCTGCGTGCCTCAGTTTCTTCCTCTGGGAAGCAGAGTTCGCTGCCAGCAGGAATCCTCAGGACTCACCAGAAGAGCTCTTGGGGCCGCAGCCGGCCAGCAGCTGCAAGAGCGGGGGCAGAGTCAGCAGCCCGCTCAGGCACCTCTCCGTCCTCACCCCCATCTGTTCGTCAGTCCAAGCTGGCTTGGCCCCAGCTGCCCAGATGACATTTACAAACCCTAAAAACCTCCACCCAAAGCAGCTTCTGGGATCCCCTCCACTTCCTGTCTCTGGAACAAAGGCTGTTAATGAGAAAAGCCCGGAAAACCTCTATGAAAGCCTGACATTACACTCGCGCACAGTTCAGGAACATTTAAAGAGTGGGTTCCCAGCAGCCTCCGCCGTCAGACAGTGTCCTCACCGTGGTCTCACGGGCTCCTTGGCCCACCCTGTGCAGTGTCGGGTGCCCCATACCTGCTGCCCTAACACGTTCAGTTCCTGAACATCTCAGCCTGCAGGAGCTCCGCACAGCATGCAGAGTTTGCTTTTCACCCACTGACAGTGTTAAATGTGCTCCTTCTAAGTTAAAGTCCTTTATAAATTAGAAGAGCAGGATGACTCTTCTGCTCTTGGATAAGAGGCAAAAAGTAGGGCTGGGGTTTTAGCTCAGTGGTTCTGGGACCTACTTGGCAAGCACAAGGTCCCGAGATCAATCCCAAGTAATACATACAACAATGCTGGGTGTGGTGACTCATGTCCACCAGCAAAGTACCACATACTACAATCCCGGGCATGGTGACTCACGCGTGTAATCCCAGCACTCAGGAGGCAGAGGCAGGAGGATTGCTGTGATTTTGAGGCTCGCCTGGGCTACATAGTGAGCTCAGGGCCAGCCTGAACTACAAAGCAAGACTTTGTCTAAAAAAAAAAAAAAAAAAAATAGAAGAAGAAGAAGCAAAAAGTAAAGGATGCTACTTAGTTTTCTGAGGTTGTGATGGATAGGAAAAACCATTCTGTACCTGTTTTTAAAGAAACCCCACACACATAAGCATAAAATGACTGAAAGGTCAGAGTTTCTAAAAGATAATTCTCCCCAAGGTTTTGGCAAGTCTCGGGGGGATGGCAGTGGGCAGGTTTCATGTGTGTTGACCATCACATGTCAGGACATGGCTCCGAGGCGGATGTTGGATGCCCCCAAGGCCGGGCCCCTGAGGGAGTGCCTCTCAAGGTGGCAAAATCTCCAGGATGCAGGCCTTCCTGGCTGCGTCCCCTTGAAGGGCTGTGTGGAACCCCAGGGGCTCCCCTTCTTCACTCCCTTCCTGACGATCGCTCCCCCTCACTGATTGCCTTGGTGCCAAGATGGCGGCAGCTTGGACAAGACCTCCAAGGCTGTCAATGATTTCGGCTATTTTGTTATAGTGATGAACTGTAATAAATGCTCTCTACATACCAACCATGTTCAGCATTTCCACATTCATGACTTATTGGTAGAAAATGGCCCTTTCATTGATTTCTATTCATTCAAACTAAAAAAAAAAATTCAAAGCAATCTCTTCTCTAAAACACATTATGTGAGCTGGGCCCCTGTGATGGGGGTGCAGGCCTGTAGTTCCAGCACTCAAGGGAGAGGTAGAAGCATTGCAAGCTTAAAGCCTGCCTAGGGATCTAATGAGGCCTTGTCTTAAAAAATTAAAAAAGGGCCAGGCAAGTAGCTCAGTGTGAAGGTCCTATGTTTAATCCCCAGTACCACAAAAATACAATATAACACAATACAAACACAGCCCAATACAATTCAGTTCGGTCCAGTCCAATCCAATAAAATAAAAGCATTGTAAGAGCTGGGAATAGCAGTAATCCCAGGTCTCAGGAGTCTGAGGCAGGAGAATCACAAATTCAAGGCCAGATTAGGCTACAGAGAAAGACCCTATTTCCAAAAATAAGCAAATAAACAGAGAAAATTCATCATGTGTTTTCTACCAAGAAAACTTGAACTGACAGACAGGAGAGAAGCTCATCTCTCCTGTGTCCATCTCTCTCTTGTGTCCATTTCGGGGCCGTGACCCTGGACAGTGAGAATGTGTTGTGTGCGGAGCTTCTGCAGGCCAAGATCCTTCTTCCCTCGGGGCCCCTCGAAGCCTCCCTTCCTCACTCTCCCTGGGACCCGCCTATGCTTCAGAGCCTGCTCCCAGGAGGGAGGCAGGATCTGTGGTCGCGGCCCCTTCCCCCATCCTGCCCTTCAGGTCTCCCTCAGTTTCCTGCACCTGATGGGCCCTGGGCAACAGGCCTCAGTGGCAGGTGCCAGAATGGGCGAAGGCTAAGAGAGGAAAAAGCCCTGTTAGTGTCGGGGGATCTGCGCGCAGCGGCACCCTTGTGTAGGCGCCTGTCCCCGTCTGTGAACTGGGAGGGCTAAGATTGGTTTGTCAGGGACACACAGAATGGGGGGCCAGAGTGGAAGGGAATCGGTGACACCAGCTCATGTGTTGGCCGAGGTATAGCTGGGAGGTGTGGGGTGTGGGGTGCGAGGGGCCGGGGACCCTATTAAGGAAATATGACTATTAAGGAAAATGACTGTGTCTTTGAACTGAACTTCTGTGGCTGGTTAGTCATTGGCCTGGGGGCAAGAAGATGGCCACGGTCACTGTGAGTTTCCTTAGCATTCTGTGATTCTGGATGTCACAGAAGCCACACTAGGCACAGACAGGCCAAGGCAACAGAGTAGAAAGGCCAGAAGTCAACTCTCCCATATGTGGTCAGCTGATTTCAGCAAGGACCGTAAAGCCAATCAGTGGCGAGAGGGCGCCGGGAAACCGGAGATGCACATGCGGGAGGAGAAGGCTGCAGCCTTATCTTGGGCCACATCCAAAAATTAACTCAAAACGGATCAAAGACCTAAAGCTAAACCCGTAAAGCCCTCGGGAGAAATCACAGGGAGAGTCCTCAGGACCCTGGCATTTTCGATGATTTCTTAGCTTTGACATGAAAAACACAGGCCACAACGGAAGAAGAACTTGATAAACTGCAGTTCATCAAAATTCGGAACTTTTGAACATCCAAGGACACCATCCGGAGAGGGAAATGACAACCCACAGAATGAGAGAAAGTGTTTGCAAATCACACAACTGTAAAGGGTTTACTATCCAGAATATGAAAATTATACTTGCAACTCAATCATAAAAAAAACCTGCTAGGCATGCGTACCTATCATCCTCCCTGCCCTAGAGGCTGAGGCAGGAGAATTGCAAGTTCAGGGCCAGCCTGGGCAATGTGGCAAGACTGTTTCTCAGAATAAAAAATAAAAAGGGCTAGAGATGTAGCTCAGAGCTCCTTGCATTCAATTTCCAGTGAGGCAAAATACAGATTAGATAGACAGACAAGAAATGAATCTTGTTCTCTTAAAAAAAAAAAAAAAAACAAGCAAAACCCCAACAGCCTGATTTAAAGTCTGGAACAGCCATTTCTTCAGAGAAGCTACCAGCAGGCCAAAGGGACATGCCGCACAAATGGCTGATCACAGAGGGTTGTGCCCCCACTCCGCCTCTGCTAGAGCGTTGGTCCCTGCTGCCTCTGGCTCCACCGGCTATTTCCGGTTCCTTCAGCTCCAAGTCAACCTCCGAACCCACCTCAGATGGCCATACTATGTAGGCCCCAGGCCACTGGCGCCTCTCCGGCATTGCCAGCCCACAGAGCTGCCGCTCCCAGGGCGGGAGTCAGGGGATTCACTGCCCAGCACTCAGGGATGCCTGGCGAGGAGGGGAGGGCGTAGCCTGCTGTGCACTGTGCCTCCTGTGCCCTTGCGCACTACCCCAGGGTGGCTGTCAAAGCAATCGTCAACCCGGGCTCAGATTGTCTCTCATAGTAGCCACAGCTCCAAGAGGAAGGGGTCATTGTCACCTTCCAGGTATAAATTAGAGAGGCTTGGCATTTGGGGAGCCCCATGGTTCCTTGGTGCCAGGTGAGGAGTCACAGACAATGTGGGGACCACAGCCTATGCCATCCTGCCCGCACTAGAGTGGCTCTGCAGAGTGGGGTGGGTCCTCCGGCACAGCCCTGCCCCAAGACTGGAGGTGGAGGCTTCCTCAGCAGGAGGCCCGGCTGGGACCCCAGGTGCACAGTGGGCTGTGAGGTCAGGCCAGCTGGAGTTCTCTGTGCATGCCAGGCCTGTGGCTGCAGAGGTGGGACTCGGGAGCAAGGAGTACTCCGCCAACTTCGAGCCAAGGCTTGCACAAAACAGGGTTGGCCAAGACCTCCTTGCCCCCATGAGCACAGAATCACCAGGCCAAGAGATCATGTTCCACCATGGCGCAAGCGTGGCAAGTCACCCTGTCACCAGAAGGACAATGGGGGAGTTTCTGAGACATTCGCCCTCCACAGCAGCCATCTATTTTTTCAAACACTTGTCGGCCACCTACTGTGTATACCAGGTCCTGCTCCAGTTCTGGGCAAACCTCGGCCAGGTGTGATAGCGCATGCCTGTGATCCCAGCACTCCAGGAGGCTGGGGCAACAGGATCGCAAGTTCAAGTCCTGCCTGGGGAACTTAGAGAGAGACCCACCATCTCAAAAAAAAAAAAAAGAAAGAAACACACACACACACACACAAAGGTTGGGGGTGTAGCTAATTGTGAAGGCCTCGGATTCATTCTCCAGGATGAACAAAACCAAAAACAAACACCAAACAGCCCCTGCAACCTCCCACCTCCCAGGCAAGCTCAGGGTCTGTGTGGCTTGGTCCCCATGGCATCCTTCAGCTCCACGCCACCTGACCAGAGAGCTCTGCTGTGAGTCCCCTACGCCTGGCGCCTTTCTCACCTGGCACAGGTGAAGGAGCAGCACTCAAAGACAGAGTCAGGTCTAGAATTCCAGGTGCCACAGCCCGCCTCTGACCAGCACCCCCGGTGTGATGGGGAAGGCCATTCAGGGACAGCATGGAACAGTACATAAGTCCCAGGGGCACCTCCAGAGGCACAGACGGCAAAGCTCAGGAAGCCTGGCCTTTGTGTGGTGCAGCAGAAGCTTCACCCCATCTACTCAGGTCTCTGTTGTCCTACAGTCACCCATCCTTACAGACGGGAAAACTGAGGTGGGGCTGGCCATACCTCTCTCTCTGGATACAATGGATTCCCAGGAAGCTGGAAGTCCCAGGTCTGTAGGACCCACCCACCTCTCCTGGTTCTGTGGGCTCAGGCCTGGCCCCTCTCAGCAACCAGAAACCACCAATTCCCATGCAGGGGTTTCACGGATGGGGAGCTGAGGCCCCTGAAGGGGGGCTGGGCAGCACCGTTTGTGCGTATCTGCCTCCCCTGTCTCCTGAGCACCATCCTGCTTCGGTGCAGGGTGTGACTCAGATGTACCTGTACCCATGTGGCCAGATGCTGGGGAGGGACCAAGGCCAGGTGGACCCCTAAACATCAGGGGCTCCACATCTCAATGGACCCTAAAGTGCTCATCCCCACCGAACTCCAGCTCCAGAGATGGAGCCAGACCTCCGTGTAGAGAACTTGTCTAGCGTGGTGGGGCCCTAGGTCCAATGCCCAGCACCCCACCTAATACTAGTTGTTACTGATCAGAGCCTCCACTGACAGTATCATTAGCAGTGCCCAGTACCTTCAAAGGGGCTGCACGACAGGCCAGGCAGAGCCCTGCCCAGCACAGCCCCTTCCCACACAAGAGGGGTGGCAGACAGCTGCACCAAGGGTGCTGTTTCCAGGGAAAAGCTGAGAGTTGCACCCAGTTCACTTATCTGCAGAGGAAGGGAAAGCATTGGCTTTAAATTCCTGAGCCCTCCCCTTGCCCAGGGAGTGTCCTCCTACCCGGAAGTGTAGGCCAAGGAGGAGGTCGGCTTCTAATGAGCTACAGAACCCACAGGGCTTTTCCTGTCACTGTCCCCCCACAGGGCGAGCCAGCCTTCCCTGCTGCCCCTCCTTCTAGCACTGGTGCCACTCAAGTGTGTGTGTCTGGACCCAAAAGCAGAGCTGTGTCCGTCACTTCTCAGAATCCCCACAAGCCTTGGCACAGTGACAGACAGAGGCCAGGGAGCAAGAGAGAATGGCATTGGGAATCTGAGTCCCATCTGAGGAACAGGACATTCCATCTGGCAGAGGACGAGGCAGGTTGACACGGAGACCCACTGTGTGTTGGGACAGAAGAACCAGGGTTCCGGATGCCACCAAGCCCCTGCTGCAGCTGGGAAGACAGGCAAGTGAGAGAAAGCCAGTCCTGTGGCCTCCAGAGGCCCCTGTCCTTAGGGAAGCAAGCCTTGCAGGGTAGTGGTGTCCCCACAAGCCCCTTCTAGTCCCAGGAGTTGAGGGGTGAGGTCTGCTTCCCACCTGAGGAGACAGGGAAGGGGTGCAGGATACACAGAGCATGAGACCCGCACTTTACTGGAGGGGTTGCGGTGAGGGGGATGCCTGATCCAGACTCCCTAGCCCGCTGCCTGCTGCTAACCTGACTGCGAGGCTCCCTTGGGCCTCAGTTTGCTCATCTGCTATAGGGATCTGCAATGTGCAGAAATGGTGCCCACGGCAAGCCACACAGGACAAAAGGGCCCTCTAGAGCTGGGGGGAGGCCTCCGAGTCATGCAGGCGCCAGGAGGACACAGGGACTCCCTGGAGACGGCCACGAGGACACTGTGAGCCGTTCGATGACTCAGCCTCCGGCCAGAAGGTCACAGGCAGAGACACACAGGCACTGAGTCACCAGCTCCTGGGCACAGCTGTGCAGGTGAGGTTGGCTGCACGAAAGGCTGGGGCCTTCAGGTGCTCACCCCACGTGAGCACGAGGGGCTCACATACTGGTGAACGGGGGAAAAGTATTTTTCACACAGGAGTGCACACAAATTAGAATGCACAATCATCTGCTGGAATAATCAGACGGCAGGATGTGGACCTCACACAGACACACACACACACAGACACACACACACACACACACAGAGTTTGTGCAACCTCTTCCGCTCATGGCCAAAAGTGCTTTCAGGTGTGCTGCACTACACTTGAAGTCAGGTTGATAAAAACAAATTCTCCATACTCTGAAACTCACTTGGGAGGACCTCCCTCTAAAACGGGACATAGGTGCCTTTTTTTTTTTTTTTAAATTTAGCAGGTTTCAGCCCATTGTAGGTGCTCAATAAATTCAGGTAACAGGAAGAAAAGTAGGCCAAGTGGAAGATAGCAGCCAGGAATTGTGGAGCCTCGGCCTGGCCTGGTCCTCTGTGCCCGGAACAATGCTGCGGTTCACCCCTCTCTCTTCCTGTTTACACCCCAGTCCTGAGCCCAGGACCTGCATCTAACTGCAGCCCTTCCAGTCCGCTGCCCACTCCTTGTCCTGCGCTACACGCAGGGAGCCTTTTCCACCCACCCCACCATGACTGCTCCAAGACACGTGTGTGCAGCCGTGGGCAGGAGGAGAAAGGGGCTGACGGTGGCCAGACTGGCGCCAGCTCGGAAACCCAGAGAAGGGATTTGCACATTATCCAAGTGCCTGGATTTCACAGAGCTAAAACTCCAAGCTGGACACGGAAAAGACCTCTCTAAGGCTGCCTCAGAAAGGAGCCTGTGCAGACCCAGGTCTCACTGGGACTTTGCACCCTGCGGTGCGCCCGGCTCCCTGGATGCTGTCTCGAAGCCCAAACTTTCCTCGGCCTTGCAGCACTCCCCAGCTCCCAGAGCACAGAGAAGGAGCCGCTGGGCTCTGATCCGGGTTCAGGACTGTCCTCTAGGGAGCAGGACAGATTCTCTTCTAGAGAATCCCACTGAAGAATCTGAGGTCCCGAGAGAATGCGCATGTGCCAGGAAAGACCGGTACCTCAGCAGGCAGCCTCTTACCCGCCTCTCTCAGTGGCCCTAGTCTCCAGGATGCCGCAGAACTCAAGGGTGACTGGACCAACTGCCTTGGTCAGAAACCGAAGCCAAGCCCCCTGCCTTGCCAGGACTTGCTCCCCACAGAGCTGCGCCTCGGAACTGAACCAAGCCCCCTTGTGTGGCTCTTCTGAGCCCATTCCACTTCCTCACCACTGCCCTCCTGCCCCTCCTTTTCCTCATGCGGCAGGCTCAGGAGGGGACAGAAGACATCCTTGCTAAGTAACAGAAAGTGCTGGAGGTGGAAGGGACAAGTCTAGTGTGACCCAGCCCTGGGCGACACTTTCCCTAAGTTTGGTGGCCTTTCTGAAAAGACATTCCAAGCTCCCCCCACACCTCTGCGTTGGGAGGTAGAAGTGCCCACCGGCAATGCCCACGGTCATCCATTTATACAGGGGTGTGCTCCGGGTGCCCACTGAGCTCAGAAGTGGAAGACAAGGTGGCACTGAGGCTGGAAGCGCTTCCTGGTAAGAGCTGCGCACCTCTTCTGGCTGTGCTGCCACTCTTTGGCAGAAGGACCTTTTTTTACTTGCTTAGTGGTGCAGAGCGCAGCACCGTGTGCTTCCGAGCACTGTGGGTTAGCCACAGTAGCGTCACATAGGCAGGCTCCAGGTGTCCCGCTTTTCCAATCCAGTGACCTCCTTGTCTTTGCAGTGAGAGGGTCCAAAGCCGGCATAGCCAGAACTGGAGAACCCAGCCCCGTTGTGGGCTCAGGTGGCCAAGTGGCACTCAGAGGTGGGACAGAGCTCTCACTCCTCCCCACAACCCTGTCCAGGGCTGGTTTCCGATGCTTCCAGAGCAGGGGTTTGGGGCTGAAGGTATGAAGCTGGGTGTCTGTCGATCTTTCCCTCCCGAAACTCTTCTGTCTGCTCACTCACCCTCTCACTCCTATCTACCCTCAGCTGCGCTCATGGTGCTCAACAGATTCCAGGTTCCCTCGCTGAGCTGCCCTCAAAGATCTGAGCTGTGCTGCTTCCCCCTGCTGTCCTCTCTTCTCCCAGCCTGCAGTCTCTCAGGGACCCAGCGGATGCTCAACCCCGATCAGACGAAGACGCACAAGGTGCGACCTTCCCCTCTTACTCCCAGCGGCTGCAGCAGACGTGTATGAGGATGTATTTCCATTTCTTATTTCAGCTTGTTGCCCAGATAAAGCTGTGTGTGAGGCTTGGTGAAGAAAGAGGCAGAGGCCAGGACAACATTTCAGAAAAATGAGCCAAGCTCCTCTTCCCGATCGAAGTTTTCAGGGGACTTCAGAGAGATTTTATAGATGACGTTTTAACTTGTTTTCCTGCCATGGCCTGAATTACATGGAGCAATGACAGACTCCTGCTTCAGTGGCTCCAGGTTAGCCCGGCAAGGTTCTCCATCAGCAGGTTGTAACCTGGTATTAGAACCAGGACTTTGCAGAAGTTTCTGTGGACAAGGTCACTCGCAAGAAGCACTACGACCAGGATCAAGACTGGGTCCCCAGTGCTGTGAAATCGTTCCTGAAATGTTCTAAAATAATTAACAACTTTTTCCTTTCCAAAGTTTTCATGCACAAATCCAACGCATACATGGTCCGTATCTTGAGCCAGATGATAGTTACAGTATTGAGCGCATCCTTACTAATTCTTTTAACTTTCCATCTGTTAGAGTATTCTAATCACAAGAAAATGTTGTGTAGGTTGCTCGATTCAGAATGACACTACTTTCTCATAGAAGCGCTCTGCTTTTCTAGTTAAGAACCTGCATGTTTGGGTTGGTCTGGTTGAGCATACTGAAGGCTGTGGAAATTAACAAAGTAAAAAATCAAAAGCATTTCCTTCTGGTTGCAAAACGACCTGGGGGTCGCTGCCTTCCCCAGACTGGCGCCCAGACTCCCGTTTTCTTGGATTCTCCTATAGTCAGTGGACACCTTTTACTACTTCTGCCGTGTTCCTATTTGTCCCTGTCGAAGTTTTTTTCTTTTCTTTTTTTTTTTTTTTCCTCTTAGGTTTCATATAGAAAACATCCCGGTTTTTGGACTATATTCAAATAAGATTCCAAAGCGCACTCATGTATGGACTGCGCGGGTGCCAGTGGGACGAGGCCGCCGACTCCTAGTATTTAATCCTTGCATCAAATTGGAAAGATCAGGGTGAGATCTTTCTGTGCCCCAGGGGCTCGGCCTTGGCCCGAGTCTCCGAGGGCTTCTGGAGGGGAGCGCGACCCTCCGGCACCGGGAGTGCACAGAACCGAAAGCGAAAGAGGAGGGAGCCGGGCAGATCCCCGCGGCGGCTGCGCTGGCCCCGGGAGTTCCGAAGAAGGCTTGGGGACGCGGCTCCAAGAGCGCCAGGCACCAACGAAAGAGCCAGGATAAGAGGCTCCTTGCACCGCACTGCTGAACAACGACTGGTCTCCAACCTGGAGAGTCTCCTGGGCTCGGGCGGTACCAGTGTCTGGCAGGATCCGGCGAGGACGAGGTGGGGTCCTTCTTCCAAACTCGAGCTGGTTTTCACAGAGACTGCAGAACCGTTGTGATCATTGCTCTTCTTCAGTACAGACAGGAAAAGGAGGCCCAGGACCGGGCCGGGGTGCCTGCAGCCCCGAGGGATATCTCAAAGCTCTTTAGGCTGTGGAGAACAGCGCTGCACTCCCTCCTTAAGGCCTGCAGCTCCACACCGAGGTGAGCCTGGACCTGGGGCACAGCCCCCCCCCAAGTGTGTCCATTCCAATGGGAGCCGCTCAGGGGCCCAGAGTCCAAGCCCTAAGATCTTTGAGATCGAAGTTACCCATGGTGGGAAATGAGCTCCCCAAGGCTGGGCAGACACTGAAGCCAGTGCTCCGAATCCTCCTTAGCCCCATTTCCTGCTTTTGCACACACCTCCCCTAACTGTGGGAAAGCACTATTGTCATTACCTGCCTCAGTTTCCCTGCTCGCCTGCAGATTAGAAAACCATTCCAGGGGCCTTCTTCCTACCTCTGTAAAAGGCTTAGTAACTGCCTCTTAGTACCTCGGTTTTCCCATCTTGGACCCACATCTAATCTCTTCCCTAGAAGGATTAGGAATCTCCTGGCCAGGGAAACACAAACGCCAAGAGAGGAGAAGAACGGAGCAATGCGCCGGTGATGGGGTGATGGCGGCAAGTGGCGGTCGTGGGCAGAGCCTCCATCTTAGGTCGCAGAGAGAAGGTAGTGACCATCTAAGTCCTAAAGTCCCAGCACAGACCAGGACTACCCTGGAACAGAACTGGGAGCTCCAAACAGCAAGGAGGCACAAGACACGGAGGAGGGCCACATGGGACTCAATGAAGCTTCTCTACTACTGCCCCTGACCCCGGAGGAGGAGGAACGGGGCGGCCAGGTTTACCTGGGTCACACTGTGATTAGGGACAAGTGGGTCGAGGGGCTGGCCCCTTCCCCAGCCTCAACGCTTCATGCACAACAGGAAGAGCCCAGAGTGGGGCCCAACCCTCCACCTGCCCTCTAGAGCTGATTGCATCTTCTCACCCAGGGCTTGGAAGCTACTTCCTCTTCTCTGCTTGAGTTCTCAGGGTCCTCAATGGTTAATTTCTCTAACCCCTGGAAATGCAGTGCAGTATGAGCGAACACATGTGAGTCCTCTGGCTCTGTGCAGTGAAACTATACGGGCCTCCATTCTGGGACCTACTCTCACTTCATGGTCCCAGAGGACGGCCTGACTGGGGCTGGCAGTCCCTGGACCAGGGCAGGGCAGGACCACCTGTGTGCAGCGGTGTGCAGCTGTGATGAGTACCTGGTCTCATTGCAGCTGGAGGGGGAGAGGTAGAAGAAGTGGGGAAAGGCCCAACCTTTCCCAGTCAGGGCTCACCCTGCCCAACGAGGCTTGTCTGAGGCCACCTGAGTGTGGTGCTTGGTGTTTGACGGCAGCGCCCAATACGTGTGGGTATTTCTGTGTCCGTGTCCACCTATGCTTTGTCCTCAGCCTATATGAGAGAGGGCGTCTGATTTTGAGAAAGTGTTGTCAGGGATGTTTTCCCGAGGTAACCGAGGCCTCTGCTATGTCGCAGCTCTGTCCCCAGGCCCAGTGTGTCCACATCCCGAGGGACTCTGTCAAGGAGCGGCTCATCTCACTAGGCCCCTGCCTGAAGAAGGCCAAGGCCTGAGGAAAGTGTATCAGGGCTCCTGGCCCGGAAAAGACGCCCTTTCCCTTTTCGGTTTTGATACCTTCCAGTTTGGGGCTCCCCAGGCCGAGACTCCGAAGATAAAGAAGACCTGGACTTAAGCTATAATGATTAGGGCCGCCCTTGAGCGATTCTCTCCTCCACAAGGCTGGCTTTGCTTTGGGGGCCCAGGCCTGCGTGTGCATTCTAGGGGGCTCGGAGGTCACTAGAGACAGCTCCCTTGGGTTCCCTGTGGGCCCGAGCCAGGACCTACACTCTTCCCTCAGCCCTCAGTTGTCCGCAGCTCTGTGATTTCTTGCCTTGCTGCCTGGTTTGTCCGAAACCATTGTTTCCAGGCTGCCTGCTTCCAAAGATCGCAAGGGGAGAAGCGCTGGAGAACGCTGGCCGCGCACTCTGGCCCGGGAGTGTGGTTTTCTGCGGTCCCCGAGGCTCCGGATCTGCCCAGGGGCTGCAGCTCCGCGCCTTGCGCTCCGCAGGCCGCGTTCAGGGGTCTTCGCCCGCCCTCACCTGCGCCGCCCTTACCTGCGGCACCGCGCCGGGAGCTTGGGGCGGCGGCGGAGCGACATCGGGGAAGCCCCGAGCCCGGCGACCCCGGCTGCCGCTCCGTGACGAGGGACACAGACCGCGCACAACCTGGCCCCGCGAGCTGCGCGCGGCGAGTGGTTTGGCGAAACGACGAAGGCACCGTGAAGCCAAACTCCGGGGCGAGTTTAATCACCTAATCGCAGCGCGACCCGGGCCGGGGTGCGGAGACCGAAGGGAGCCCGGGCTCCTTCCTCGAAGCGGCCGGTCGCCGCGTTCTTCCCGGACTCACCCGCCGCTCCGGGCGCCGCGTCCTGCCTGCCTCCGGCCGCTCGGGTCGGGGCCCCGGAGCCGCACGTGTACTCACCGTAGCAGGAGACCTGCAGGGCCGCGCCGCCGCCGCCGCCGTCCTGGAGCTTGAGGCCGCCCTCCGGGGGCGTCTTGCAGGCGCCGCGCGGCAGGTACAGATGCGGGGGCTGCGCGGCCGGCGGGGGCTGCGCGCTGGGCGGCTGCGGCGCGAACTTGGCGAAGGAGCCGCGCGCCCCCGGGCCGCTCTCCAGCGGGGTCGCCAGCTCCTGCTGCCCCGCGCCGCCGCCGCCGCCGCCGCCAGCGTAGCGGACCCGGCTCTTGGAGTCCCCGAATCCCTGCCCTTTGGCGGCGGCCGAGAGGAAAGTTGTGCCGAACTTGTCGCCGCCGCCGCCGCCGCCGCCGCCGCCGGGGAATCCTCTAAAAGGCGACGAGCCCTCCCGGCTCTGCGATACCGGGCTGTAGTAGGCGTCCATGGCAGCGGCCGGCGACTCGCAGTAAGAGACGCAGGTCTCTGCGTTCATGCCTGGCCGGGCTGGCGGGAGGGCGGGGGCGCAGACGAGGGCGCGGGGACGCGAGGACGAGAAGACGCCACCGCGCGCCGGGCCGGGCCGGGTCGGGCGGAGAGGCGGGAGGTGGCTGCGCGGGGCGCCGGCTCCCTCCTCCCTCCACGCCCGTCTCCTCTCTCTCTCTCTCTCTCTCTCTCTCTCTCTCTCTCTCTCTCTCTCTCTCTCTCCTTCCCTCCCCCTCCCTCTTCTTCTCTCCCTCTCTCTTGTTCTCCCTCTCTTTCTGTTTCTTCCTACCCACAGCTGGCCCAGGGAAGAAACGAGTGCTGTAAAAAGATTCAGATGTTTCGGAAAGTTGACCAGATCTTCCAAACCCTCTTAAGGTTTTGAGTCAAAAAAAAAAAAGTGAATTTTTTTCCTTGACTGGCTCCTTCCTGCTCCCCTCCTCCTCTCCCCCTGCTCGCCTTCCTCGGCCCCTGCCCCCTCCTTTCCTCTCTTTCGGAGATGCTTCTAACTCTCCTGGGGGAGAGGGCTCAGCCCGGAGGCGCCCCAGGGCCCGTGGATTCTAGGTAAAGCTGGGGAGCTGCCAGGACCGCCAAGCCTCCAGACTCGGGGCATTGCCTGTGTTTTTTGGTTTTGTTTTTAGTACTGAGGATTAAACCCAAGGCCAGTGCACCGAGCTAAATATCCCAGGTCCCCCTTTCGTTAACTTTTTTTTTTTGAGACAAAAATCTAGCCAAATTGCCCATACTGAACTCAAATCATGATCCTCCGGCCTAAGCCTCCCAGAATGTGGGAAATGCAGGCATTTGCCACCATGCCCAAGCTCTGAGAAAATGTAAGTTCTAATGATAGGTTAAAAAAATTTCACTCTGACAGGTTTTGACATTCGGAGTCAGATGTGCCGCTGGTCCTCCCGTGCCCTGTCCTTCAGACACTGGTGCTCAAACTTGGAGTCTCGGCTGTGGGCCTCCCCACGCCCAGTTCCTCCGCGAAAGTAACCCACTCAGGCTGCGGTGTCCTGGTGGGGAGCTTCGGTGTTCTGCTAAGGATTTCCAGTTTGTTGGGGTACTGGACTGGGGTGCTATGGGGTCTCTGTGGCTCAGTCATCCCCGGAGGGAACATGGCTCCGCTCTCGCTTCTGGGCTGCAGCACTGCCCCCTCAGTGCCCAGTCTGCCCCACAGGTTTCCTGAGTCCAGAGAGCTTGCCTGGCTGTCTCTGCTGCCTGCCCAGTACTGGGATGAAGGTGAAACAGCCGTCTTCCTCCAGCCCCGCCGTGCAGTGAGACCAACGGCTCAGATTTGACGGCTTGTGTTTGGATCCCACAACCCCACAGGGAAGGAGAAACACACTGTATCATGGAGCCCCCAGGCACCAGCTGCCCCACTGCAGCTCCGAGGGTAGAGATGGAGCCCCTGATTTCCACAGTGGGACCCCTGGATGGGGACGCAGTCATCGAAGGAGAGCTCAGAAGGAAACTACCGGGGGAAGAGATGAGACAAGACCAGCGGGTGGCTATCCTTACAGGGCAAGTGGGAGTGAGGAAGATGAGAAGCCTCAGCCCTGGGAGTGCAGGAAGTGGACGGTGTCTGTGCGCACTGGGTATCCCAGCAAGAAAGTACTCTGTACCGGGCTGACCCTTACCCCATTCCACCTTTTCATATCTCCGATCCTCGCACACAGCCAATCGCACTACCCCACATCTGGTCTGGATCAGCAGCTTACCTTGAAATGCTCCTTGATAAAGATATTCCTCAAACAGGGGGGTGGGATTCAGACCTCTCTCCCGTGGGCTGCAGGAACTTGTCTCTGACCAGCAGATGTGGCCATGAGAGGGTCTTATATTTACTGAGCTTCTCTCCATTGTACCAAATGCCACTTCAGTTTAACCAGGTAGACCTTCTACCCATTTTGCAAATGGGTAGACTGAGTCTCCAAGGGAGACTTTCTAGCCTCAGGAAAAAAGTGTAGAGCCTGCCTGACCTGCTCTTGCCCAGTTGAAATTGCTTCCGGTTCCAGTGAGTTCTCCCAATATCACTCTGCGCTTTTATGTGAGGAGTGATTTTGTTCAGTCCACCTGGATGCTTTCATTTACTTCCTCTTCATTCCAGACTCCAACCTCATGTTTGTCTGGTTGCCAGACTACATGTGCACCCCAACCCTACCCATCAGTCACCTCCCCAGAGCCTCCTAGGTGCCTGGTGCCCCCCCCAAGGGATTTGCAGAATGAAATGGTGAAACTAGGGATGTAGAAATCTCACTGCTCTGTTCCTTCCAACTTTCTATCATCTTTAGTTTCCCCAGCTGGGGACAGGTCTCCCACTCACCTCCTCTTCCCTCATGAATAGGACGGCGGCCTCTCCTGAGCCTGGGTCCAGAGACAGTGAATTTTCTCAAAATAGGGGCCAGGGCTGTTTGGTGTAGAGCAGGATTCAACACATAAAATATGTGTTGCGTTAATGAATAAAAATGTACTTCCCAGAAGCTCGCTTTTATCGGGAAGTTTAAGGCCAACAGGTGACACCAGTTCCTGGAACCCAGAAGTGACCCACAGGCGCTGCGATGGCAGTGGCCACAATCCCTGTTCACCTCCCTCTGTTCCTGGAGTGGGGGAGTGGGGCGTAGAGCCTGGAACTGTCCCGGCAGGGGTGCGGAGTAGGGACTGCAGGGCGCCCTTCCTTCCTGCCACACCCAGGGCACCCAAGCCTGCTCTGGCTGCTGCTCTCCAAGTGGAGTATTATCTGCCACATCAAAGGACCCCCTGGCTTGCTGACTACCCACCATGAGGTCCCTTGCCAGGGCAGGTGCATCCCTAGCTGGTGTGCCAGGCTCCCTCTTTGCATCACACCTCCTAGAACAGAATGCAACACATGGCACAGCCAAGGGAGAATGGGTGTCACTGAGTGTCCTGACCTTGCCACCTCTGCCGTCTCTGCCTGCCTTCTGTCCTGATCAGACACAATCTCCCACACTCATGGATGACTTAGTCTTTCTGCCAGGGTCCTATCCTTGGCCTTGGTGCTGTGTGTAGAATGGAGCACATAGTCAGGCTGAGAAGCATCGCTGACATCCAGACAAAGGAAAAGATAGCGCAGAGCCCCATCCAAGGCTGAAAGGTGGGTGCCTGCTTGCTGTGGCACTGCCCAGAGCTCCAGTCAGTGCCCAGGGGAGGAGAAAGAGTTGGGTGGAGCAGCGGCCCCACTGGAGGAAGGCATGGCTGTCTTTCTTTTCAAAGGAGATGCAGGTCCAGAGCCACCTTCCCTAGTGCAGCTGGCTCCTATTCCTCGTTCTTCCTGCACTCCCCCTGGGCTAGACTGAGAGGGGCCATGGAGGGGCATCTGGCCCTGCAGCCAGCCCACCCCTGGGGCATGTACCCCAAGGGGAAGCTGCCGCTCTGCACTCAGCAGAAGGGTACTGGGACTGCACAGAAGTTTGGAGCCTCTGAAACAGCATCTCAGACTCTCCAAGGAGTAGAAGATACTCAGTCCCAAGGCCGGACGTTTACAGATCTTGCTGCATGCAGACCGGGGCACACACAGTGGAGATGACACCTCCTGTCAGCTCTTTTACCGGAAAAGAGATCTCTGCAGTCCTCATAACAGCCGTATGGTGGTACTGTTTTTCTCATTTACATTGATCAAAACTTTAGACCATCCAGGAGCAAAGTCAAGGTCCTAGATAGCAAGCAGAGGATTCTGGATTTGAATGTGGGATTCCAAAAGATTGATCTGAATCATAATCGTGCTCCTAACCTGTATGCCCTCGCAAGCATCTCTGGGGTCAAACTCCAGGTGCAGGAACCAGAGATTGGAAAGGTTCCTGCTGTGCAGGCTGCAGAGCACACAGAAAGGTCTCCTGTCCCACGTTTCTGTCACAGGCACCCAACCCATCCAGGACTCAAGCGCTGGCCAGTGGCAGCACCGCTGGGACGCACTTCTGGGACCCACCGTACCCTCCTTGGTGGTGGTTGAGGTCCATGTGGATGGGCACTCTCCAGGCACCCAGGGGTCCCAGACCTCGCCCGACTTCGGGTGGGGGGGGTGCGGGTCCCACAGAGCCTTTCTGAGCTGGGCTCCTGCAGCCCGCGCTGACCTCAGCAGCCGCACCCTTAGGGTGGGTGAGGTACTGCCCCATCGTGGTTCTCGCTATGCCACACTGCACTCTGCATGGCAGGAGGCTGCGGGTCAGTTCAGTGCTTTGAGCCCAGGGACTTTGTCTCTGCCACCTGACCAGGACTCGGGAGCGCCTGTGCAGAAGCACATCTCTGGGTCCTGCATCTCGCTCATGGAACCCCTTTGAAACTGGTGCTGGTAAATGCTCAGCCACCCCACACTGACCACACTGAGGCCTTAAGACCCTTTCCTCGGTCCTCGGGGCGGCCATTTTGGAGGCAGCAGAGGACAGGGGGAAGAAAGGCCCACCAGCGGGCTCGCCTTCCTGGCTGGAACCGAGGCTGATGCTAATCAAGCTGCTAGAGTCCGTCTGCTTCGTGGCACAAAGCCTGGTTTGCAAAACGACCACCTGGTGCCTCTACAGGGCGGAGGCAGTGCCCAGCACACTCAGCTCTGAAGTGGGGATCTGCTTCTCTTCTCTTTGGGCTGGGGCATGGAATACCTTTCCACCCAGCTAGTTGCACCCAGGTGCACAAGGGAACCAGTACCAGTCTTCCTATTCCCAGATCCTCACCACTCCCTTCCTACCTCCCCAAAGGACCAGGTGCCAGGTCCAAGGACCAGAGCAGCCTGCACAAGAGACATGGGAAACTTTGTTGGAAAAGTTGCCACAAAAACTTTGGGTTGAAGTCTCTTCTCTGCCCCAGCCCAACCACTTTAATTTTTGTTGACTTACAGAGAAAGATGTTGGAATTGACTCTGGGATGCCAGCCTGTCTACCTCGAGCCTGGGGGAGAGCCCAGGAGAACCCAGATAACCTAATCCATAAGTAATTCCCAAGCCATCCAAGACCATCCAGATGGAGGATGTAGGTCAAATACAGTCCTCCACACACAGGGTGCTGAGGCACCTCAGGCAGCCCAGGGGACCCCAGCTCTTCAAGCGCTGGGTGGGTTTGCCGTTGCTCTGCCTTAGACCTGGTACCTTGTTCTCAGCTTGGGAGGTGGAGGCCTGGGACAGAAGGAAGGGGGTGCGAGTGCCCAGAGGGGTCTGAGGACTGTTCTACGGCCCATCTGTAAAGCACCATCTCTGCGGAGAGAAGTCTCCAAAGAATTCCTGTCCCCAGGAAGGCTAAGGCTCTTGTCTGGGCAGAGTTGGCCCCTGGGGACCAAGCAGTTCTGGTCCCTCTCACCTGTACTCCACCCTTCCCCTTTACTCAGCAGTGGAGAAGCCTGCGGCTCACAGCCTTTCTTCCCAAGAAGGGGCGGACTTCACAAGCCACTACCCAGAAGGCCTGCAGAAGCAGAGTCCAGGCAGAGGTTTCTTCCCATGGGGCCAGGAGAGGGCTGGCTCCCCACCTTGCTTTCTCTCAGTGCTAGCTTGGGGCTTCCCTCCTTCCCTCTCTCCTCTTCCCCTTCCCTCCCCCAATTTTGGTGCCCTGGCCACAGTTACCCTCCTCTGCGGACACCAGGGCCCTGGCTTCAGAGCCCTTCTCTTCTGAGCTTTCATGATCAACCCCTTGGCCCCTCCCGAGCCCAGAGCTGGTAGGAAACCAGACACATCAGTGTGGACTCCAACTCCAGGCCTCCCTCCCCCAGCGCTGCCCTCCTGGGTGTTGGGAGGGTGATTCTGGGATGGAGCTGGGTCCAGCGGTCTTTAGGGATGGATGGAGTGGACTCCAGATGGGCCAAGTGCAAAGAAAAGAGACAGCGATGCCTGGCATTCCATTCATGGTTAAGCAACCTTGGCAGAGCCGCTTCCATTTCGCATATTGGCCGCACTGTACAAAGCCAGCTAAGCATCTGCCGTGTTGGGCCTCAGTTTCCTCTTTGTACCTTGGGGATGATAACAGTACCCACCGCACAGGATGGCTGTGAGGATGAAGTGGGTTCATGCTCACTTAGGATATTTCCTGACAGACAGTCATGTTCTTTACGTATCAAGAGATGTTGCTGTTTTCTACACAGCCGCCTTAGAGCCCCCGAAGTGGTCAGCTGTGGCTCCGGCCCCTGGAGCTGAAAAAATGGGTCACATTCACCCTCCTCTTCTGCCCACAGCGCCATCCTGGGTCAGGGTCCTTTCAAAGCAATGTGGAGTGAAAAGGCCAAAGGCATTGGGGCTCCCACGGCCCTGCCCTTCCGGTGCCATGCCTGGGGAGGAGCAGGGCCGGGGAGGAGGGGTGCTGGGGTCCTCAGCTCCTGGCTCTGCCCACCTCGCGCTTCAATTGAGGTCTTGACATTTCTCGATCCTTTCTAAGTATGGAGTGAGTGCGGGTCTCCTTAGCAGCTGAGGAAAAGGACACCCAGAGAAAGTGCTGTCCCTGCTCCAAGTCACCCTCCATGGAGAGGTCAGGCTGACCCCCCCGACCCCCTGCTGGGGGAGACAGGTTCTGGCTTTAGTACCCCCACCTGAAGCCCCTCCTCCCTGCCTGCCTCTGGAGGGAAGGGTCCAAGCCTTAGCACCTGTCACAGGGGATGGGGGCCAGCGGGTGGACCTTCTGATCCCCTTAATCCAGGCTAGTGATTGGAAGAGAGAAGGGCTGGGGGGGCAAGGGAAGGAGCCCCCTGGGGCAACAACCAAGGCAGCAACCGCAGACCTGCGCTTGGCACAGCGCCTGGCAGAGTAGGTGCCCGGTGAGGGGCAGGGTTGTCATACTCCTACTGCCCCGCTCGCTAGCTCTGGGAGTGGTGCCTCTGGACTCTGGGGCCCTGAGCTCCGCCCTCTCTCCCACCGCCTTGAGGTAGGTCCTTCCTTCCCTGTACCTGTGGGCCTACCGGCTCCAAATCCCCAGGCGTGGCCAGAGGGGTCATCTGGGGCTGGACTGAAGACGATTCTTTGCACTTGGGCTCCTTAGTGCAGGGCGAGGGTTCAGTACTGCTTGGAAATGCGAAGGCAGAAGAGCCTCACGGCCAGGAAGTCAAGCCCCCACCCCTGGGGAAACCTGCAGCCCCAGTTCGCCCAGAACTCGGGCGAAACGACAATGGTGCAAAACCAAAGGCCGATGATTAGAAACGGAAGTCGGTCTATAGCCTCACGAGAGGTACTTAGCGAAGGCACCGAGGGGGCGGCTGCGGCCGGAGGTCCCCGGGAGGTGGTGCCTTCGCTGGGTTTCTTGGGTGCCTGGTGGCGCCCGGAGCCCCTACGCTGTCCTCCTGTCCTCGCACCGCCTGGCCCTGCACGCGAAGCCTCGGAGCCCCGGGAAGGCCGCCCCGGCCGCAAGAGGGCCGCACGCCTGGAAACGCCCAGGAAAGCGCAGCCCCTCGGAGGAGCAGCCGCCTGGAAGGTGGCGGCCTCTGCGGACCGGGCCGGGTTGCGCGGCCACCACGCCGAGCTCTCTGGCTGCTTCTCGACTGCTCTGCGGTGTCCTCGCTGCTTTCCCTAAACTAAACCCGTTTCCAGATCCCCGCCAAGCTTTTCAGGAGTTAGTTGAAAAGCGAGGGTGGTTCAGCTATTATTTGGAGAACTTAATTAAGGGCCCAGGTTTTGCGGGGCTTGGACAGCACACAGCCCTAGCGGCTGCCCCGAATTCTTCCCGCCGCCGGGAGCCCGAACCGAGGGCCACCAGACCCACCCCTTGTTGGCCCTTGAGCCCCAACATGTGGTCAGTTAGCCCGTTGAGGATTATTCCTAGGACACTTCCCTGGCCTGGCTCTTTCCCTACCAAGGTACAGACAAGATTTCAGCTTGTTGGGAGCTTTGCTGATCATTGCACCAGAGAAGCAGCGGTGCCTGACCTTACCCCCTCTTTTTTGTAGGTGAAAATGACATGACATAAAATTCACTATACTCTAAAACTCAGGGGCATTTAGTACGTTCTCAGTGTGGTTCCACCGCCGCCCGTGTCTACTTCTGGAACACTAACATCACTCCCAGAGTACCTGCTTTCCTTTCTAAAGGCTGCTCAAATGACATAGGAGCTGGAGCCTGGGCCAAGAGTGGGGTGCTTGCCAGACCCCGGCGTAAGCGTGAGGGAGAGAGCAGAGCAGAGGATAGGGCTGAGAGATGGAGACCCGAATCATAGGTGTGGTTCTGCACCAGCGAGCAACAGCTCCACAAATACACTTTCTCACAAGCATCTGCTGCTGCCGGTGCCTCTTGGACTTCCCAGAAATCAGGGACCCTCTTTCTGGAAAGAGGCAGACAGACGCTGTGTGGGTTTCAGGGAGCTCTGAGGTTTACGGGAACCAGACTGAATCCTCCCATAGCTCCGGACGGACCAGAAGCCAGAAGTTCAGGGTGCGCGGAGGGGGCGCCGGCCCTCCACAGCCCCGACAGAATCCTTCCCTGACATTTCCAGCCTCTGGAGCTCAGGCTTCCTCTGAGGCTTCTTGATCCTGCTTTCCTCCTTTCCATTCCCTACGAGGACACTTGGATTTAGGGCCCACACAGCTAAATTCATCTTGAGATCTTTCATTTCATTAAGGAGCAAATACCCTTCCCCATACAAGGTCATGTGCACAGGTAGTGAGGGCTTAGGTTTACTCCTATCTGCCTGGGGGGCTACTGCTCACCCCACAGGTACCTCCTCTCAACTTAAAGGGCTCTCAGGCTCCCACTAGGGGATGCTTTGATATAACTGTGTGAAAGGTAGGGAGGAAGACAAGCATCTCTCTTACAGGGATCCAGATGACCCCAGCTTTTCTCAGGACAGACACACATCTACATAACAAAAGCCATCAGTCTCTCCTTGCAATCCTAGCTACCATTTTTGTGGAGGACATTCCAGAAGACTGAAGATAGAAATTGGTTGTCTTCGTTTTCTTCCTCCTCCTCCTCCTCCTCCTTCTTTTTTTCCCCCACAAAGAAGTCCTTGAAAATGCAACATGAGCCAGAATCTAAATTTGTGAAAATGGACCAACAGGAAATTTCACTGCACATCAGACAAACTTCCTACGGGTGCAGGGGTAGGGAGGGTGCTTCTATTGGCTCTAGCTCCAAGAGGCCTTTTAAGAAAATTGCAACTTTTCATCAGAGCCCGAGGGTATGGGAAGTCACACAAAAATCCTCACACCCTTTTGTGGTTTATTCACTGGGGTGTAGGGGAAATGCGGAGCTGTTTTTCTGGGAAGGGGACATCAGTGTGGAGCAGGAGGGGAACTGGGGGCCCTGGAGGTCCCCCAAGCCAAGGGACAGGCTGGCTCCCAGGAGAGAAGTGACAGTTTCCTCAGCCGAGTCCCTGGGTTGCCACCTGTGTCCTTCCTGCAGATGGGATTTATAGAGTGTAACATTTTAATAAAAAACACACACCCCTTCCCATTTTGGTGCATTAAGAGATTTTTAACAAAACACTGTAATGTTGCTATAAATTTTTCTCCCAGCACCCTCACAAGTAATAACTCAGCTCTGGCATTTCGCATTTCATGTTTATTTTGATGGCGACATTCCAACCGGAGTGGGGGCTCAGGGCAGGGAGAGAGAAGGCCAAAACGCTTCATCTTTCCTAGCCATTAACTGTGTGTTTTGAATAAAAGTCCCCACAAATTGGGGAGCCAAGTCTTGGAAAGGAAGGAGGAAAGTCATGACACTTTATCACCCTGCGGCAGCAGGCTCAGCTGGAGGAAGTAGCCGGGCGAGGTGCTGACTGGGTCCTGCCAATGTGGGTCCTCCGGGGCTGCTGCACGGTCCCCCTGCCCACACCCGCCTTCTTCCCGGAAGTCCTTCACGCTTCACCCCCTTCGCTGGTCTGCTGGTGCTCTTATCACCTGCAGTGCACAATCTTGGCCGGTGAGAGTCTTGGGCTGAGACTGCTGAGTGAATGGATGTATAGAGAGATGAACGATGATTGCAGGGTTCCTTTACATAGGATCTTAGTTCTTGCTCAGAAAGTGGCTATTTTAGAAATGGTAAATTATTTCCCCTTTTCAGAAAGAGGATCTTTTTTTGTTCATTTGTTTTGAGCTGGGATCTGGCTATGTTGCTCTGGCTGGCCTCAAACTGGAAAGCCTCCCTGCCTCAGCCTCCTGGATGGCTGGGTTGAGGCATGTGCCACCATGACTGGCCTGGAATTTAGACTTTTTTTGCGGTGGTAATGGTGCTGAGAATTGAACCCAAGGCCTTAGTGTGGAGCTACATCTCCAGCCCCTTTTAGTTTTAATTTCAATTTTTTAAATTTTGAGTCAGAGTCTTGCTAAGTTCCTAAGTTGCCTGGGCTGGGTTTGAACTTATGGTCCTTCTCCCTCAGCCTCCGTGAGTGCTAAAAAAAAAAAGTATCTGTATAGTTCAGAATCAGGTGGAAGCCATCTCACCTCAACACTCTCCAGGCCATTTAAATCATCCAGCCTTTCCTGTACGTCTCCAGGTAGATGGATTCTGAGGCTCGATGGCTCTAGAAGGCCTGAGTCCCCCATCCCTGAGCTGGGAGCCTCCCCCACACTGCCTGACCCCTGTCTCTCCTTGGGCGGCGGGTCTTCCCATGGGGCCACTGATCAAAGCCTGAGCTCGGGGCGGGGGACGCCCTATTCCATGGCGGGCAAACCCACGTTGTAAGGAGATAATGAATGGAAACTATGCTTGTAAACTGCAGAGGCCCTGACCACAGGGTGGCACGTAGCACAGTGACTCTGAGTCACACGGGCAGTGAGTGGGTCACAGACCTTGGAGCCAGATGATTTGAGCTGGAGACCTCAGTCTTCCCCTCTGGACTCTTGGGGGTCATTGTAGTACCTGGGTCCTCCACGTGGGGGTCACTGGAGAAAGTGGGCAGGAAGTACTTGGCAGGAATACATCTCCTGTCACTGCCAACCAGTGATGGGACCCGGCCGTAGCCGTGCTCTCTTCTCCCTAGGCCTGTCCCCTTCCTCCCCAACTTCACCCTGTGCCTTTTCCCTCAAGCTGTTCTTCTCTGCCCCATTCTTCCACCAAGTATCTGGATCCTGGCCCTGCTCCTCGTCAGCTACGCTGCATGGAGGGGGGGGGGTGCTGTCTGACCACCTCTGCGTTCTTATTTGATAAGGGAGGATGATAACTCTGGCTGAATGGCCGTTCTGACAAATGAGACAGGATTTTTCCTGTATCTCTGTACTCAGGTCGCTGGCATGCAGACACTCCCACGGCCAGCATACAGAGGGTGCCTAAAAGCCCCTGCCCTAGGTGGACAGACTCACTCATCCTGGCCTGAAGACAACGTGAATTCCCCCTTTTACAAGCTCTCAGCCGGCCCGGGACACTTTAAAGCCGAGATAAACAGTTCCAGGGCACAGCCAATTGGGGCTGATCTTGGCTCTTTCTAAAGTGTTTCTGAGCCTTTTAAGCGGAATCCCACTCTGAGCCCCTCTTGCTTTAATGGGTGCTGAGCACTTTACACCCCGTGAAATGGTCTAGGTCTCTGATGTGCGGTCCAGGCCGGCAGCAAGCGCTGGCTCTCAGCCTCCACAGCCAAGGAAATGAGAGCCTGATGGGGCTGGGGGAGGAGGTGGCCAGCACAGCAGCTTGGACACCCAGCACGCCCTTCCGAGCAGCCGCGGTGTCTGCTCCATCCAGCCTTTGCTCTTCTCACAGCCGACAGGTAGCACTGTCAGCTTACTGAGAATCAGGTGGAAACTCACTGCTCACACCTACCATGGGCCAGATCCAACTCTGAGTTCGTCCCACAGATTTCGTCTTCTGGGCCCCTCAGCCCAGGTAGCTGCCCTGCCCGGGCTTGATGTCACCCAGCCTGCTGCAGTTCTTTGGAGCTGTCATTTCTCTCTCCAGCAATGTGCTAGTATGATTTGGTGTGTTTTCATCTCTGCAGTGGCCCATGTTATAATGCCAACAGTCCTATGCGTCTGAGTGTATGTGTCTATCCCCAGTCTTGTCTTTCTGTGACAGTGCTCTGGGAGTGTTCTGTGGGAACAAAAGGTCTCTTTCAACAAGCAAGTTGGCAGCTGGCACAGTAGTGTGTGCTGACAGTCTCAGCTACTAGGGAGGCTGAGGCATGAGGATCACTCAAGACCAGGTGTCCAGAGCCAGCCTGGTCAACATAGGGAAATCCTTTATCTTAAAAAAAAATGAAAAATAAGTGAAAATGAAAAGTTGTAGTTTATTCTTTTTTGAAGAAACATTTCCCAAGTATTTTTATCCATAATCCTCCTCCTCCTCCTCTCTTTCTGTCTCTATGCTGGATCCTTGGAGCACCCTCTCACTGAGCCATACCTCCGGGCTTTGAGGTTGTTTCATTTTGAGATGAAGTCTCTCCGAGTTGCCCAGGCTGGGCTTGAACTTGAAATCCTCCCTCCTTGGCAGCCTGAGTAGCTGGGATGGTGGGCATGCCCCACCGTGCCCTGCTTTATATAGCTAATCTTCTTTGACTTTCCAGCGGTTAGTCCTATGGTTATTGTTATATACCATGCTATTTTATAACCAGCATAGCAAAGTTCAGAGAGGTTGAGTATTCACCTAAAGACATATAGCAAGATCATGGCAGAGCCCAGGTGCAAGCCTGGATATGGCCCCACAGGCGCACAGCCTTCCAGGGGACCCGTGTGATGGCTTTGTGCTCTCAGAGCCATAGGAGGTGACTAAGCATCAATGCTACCTCCTGTTCTCCATCCTGTCAGGGCTGGGGACTGGTGGGGGTGTGGTTCCCCAGGAGCTGGCAAGACTGCTTTGAAGGTGCTCTGGACAGGAGACTCAAAGAGCCTTGGGGGGCACAGCCTGTCCATACCCCCATCCAACCCAGAACAGTGACACCAGCTGTGAGAGGTGGTGTGCACCTGTAATCCCAGCATTTGGGGGGCTGCGACAGAAGGATAGCCATAATTAGAAGCTAATCTTGACCCCGACTCAAATAAATAAACAAAACAGAACAGTGACACAGCCCCCAACCCTTGGGGCCTTTGGGCTTGGAGAAGCAGAGACCAGAGAGGGAAGGAGCCAGACTTGGGGTGAGTGTGCAGCTCTGGAGGTGCCTAGCAGGGTGTCCTGGTTCCTGTCACCCAGCTCCCCGGAACACAGGGTGCTGAGTCCTGGGAAACAGCAGCCCACAGGCTCTGGGGTGAGGCCCTGGATGGGAGAGTCAGAGCCTGGCCGCTCACCCTGGCTGCTCACACTCAGCCACTGACAGCCTCGAGGCTGCACCTCTGAGCCCTGCATCCTCAGAGTGGCCCCACCAGGTAGGAAGGTGCCCCTGGGATGGCAAAGCTGCTGGTGCATGGAGATGCATTGTAAGCAGCATCCCTGGCACCCTCCCTGGACTTCAGGGCATTCTGGGTCTGGGGGTCAGGGTCACAGGTCACCCGGCACCCAGAGGATGGCTGCACAAATCCTCTCCCTTCACTCTCATTTCTTTGCATTTGATCTCCTGGAATATTTTGCCAATCCAAGGGCATTCTATCACTGAGATACCCTCCCAGCCTTTTTTATTTTTTAAAACAGGGTTTAAGTTACCCAGGTAGAACTTGAACTTGTGATCCTCCAGCCTCAGCCTCCCAGGGTCACAGGTGTGCACCACCACACCCAGTTCAGTCTTCCTGAATTTGACAAAGCCAGTCTAACTCTTTTAGGAGGCCAGCTTGGGAGCTGCCTCTTGGTCACTTTTCCAAAGTGACCAATGGCTATGTCAGCTGCTGGTCGCTTTTCGGTGTCAACTTTTATAGGCATCCCTTTTTATAGGTATCCCTTGGACCTGCCTCTCTCTCTCTCGTGCTGCTGTATGCAGACCAGATGCCATGGTGAATCCTCATGCAATCTTTTGGTCCCCATAGGGGTGAGGAAGGCGGGATCCTATGCACTCAGCTGGGAAGCGCCAGCCAGGGCCCTGATACAGTGCATCTGTGCTCTGCACTCATCTTGGCCTTGACCACAACACTGGCCAGCACGTCATTTACCTGCTGCTCCAGGGCTGAGCACACTTTTCCTATTCTGCCTGTCCTGCCCGCAACAGGGCGAAGCCCCTGGAACTGGCTGTGTGGTGGTCGCGGCAACACAAGCACCCCAGGCCCCGTCCATACAGGAGCCAGAAACACCTCTGAGTGACTGTCCAGCTCCTTCCGGCCTTTCCCACAGCTGTTTGCTTCCGGGAGCCTCCCTCTCCCCACCCTCCCACCTGCTGACCCTCCCCTGCTCCTCCCTGCCCAAGCAGGATGAAAGCTCAGCCAGGCCCATAAATCAGTGGCCTGTGCTCCTTAACCTTCCCTATTAACCTCTCACACTGGCAGGCAGGAGGTGTTACACTGGGCTGCTGTAAATTACTCACCAATGAATTTATGAGTGCTCCCCCCGGGGCTGCTTCCTCCCTCCCCCACTTCCCAGCAGCCCTTTCCAGATTCACGTCAGGCGCAGGGACAGAGTGGGCCCTGAGTGGAGTCGCCTCCCACCAGGACAGACCCAGACCAGAAGGCAGAAGAGCTGCTGGGAGGAGGGCAAGTGGGGAGTCACCTCTCCACTCTGCTATCAAGGATCCCCTCCATTCATCACCCCATTTCACAGATCAGGAAGTGGAGGTCCAGGCAAGTGACAGTGGCCGTGACAGATGGCAACTAGCTACATTGTCCTCTCCTCTGGACCACTGTGTGGATGGGAAAGCCAGGCCCGTGGTCAGCAGTTGGTCCAAGCCACACGTTTCACACAGGGCAGAGCTAACAGCCATGCTCCAGGGCCACGTTCTATCCCAGCTTTAAATGCTGAATCCTGCGAAAAGGATTCCATGGTAACTGTGAACTGGAAGATTCCTCATTGTGGACAGCCTGCCAGTCAGAGTCTGTACAAATCACTGTCCTCTCTGGGTGACAAGAGTGAGGAGTGGCGGGCATATGATGGACACTGCCACAAGCCTGTTGTTAATTCGCCCCTCTACAGGGTAAGCATGTTTCGTATGCTCGTTTATTGCTTGTTTGTGTTTTGAGACTGGGTCTGGCTATGTAGTCTGGGCTGGCTTTGGACTCATTATGCAGCTCAGGCTGGCATTGAGCTAGTGGTGAGCCTCCCGTCTCAGCCTTCAGAGTGCTGGGATTACAGGTGTTCTGCACCCTGCCTGGCTAGTCTTATAGAAGAGGAAACTGAGGCAAAGAACAGGCAAAGTGGCAGCCAGCGGTCTGCCTCAGGACGGGCCTCTGCATGGCTGGGGAGGCCATACTGACAGCAAATGTACCGGTGCACAGGTAACTACAGCTGCATAGCCAGGGAGATGAGTAGATCCCACCTTGGCCAGTGGCTGTCCATCTGCCGACACTGTGGGGGGTCCTCCATAAAGCCCTCGGTGTGCTCCTGGGGAGGGACTGCTGGCTCCCACCCTTTTGTTTTTCCTTGGTGGCCTCAGCTCTGGGCATCCCGTGGACGAGTGGGGTCACTGGATGTGTTGGTCTGAAGCTATGGGGTCACTTTCATAGCCCCCTAAATGTGGCCCTGGACAGAGGGGGCCAGCTAGAAGAAGAGGAAGGCCAGCTGCAGGCAAACAGCAGGCTGAGGCTGACACCCGCCAAAGGCTGAGAGGTGACTCCAGTCAGCTGCCACCAAGGGTCCTACGCCGGTCCCTGTCCCACTGTGCAACTTAGACATGGATTCCAAGGGCAGGACAGCCTCTGGCTCATATCCAACCTGGACACAGGGTAAAGGACATCTCAGGGCACTGAAGCTAAGGAAGCACTTGGGCCCAGCTCTGGAAAGGGCAGGAGAGCCAGGGTCCAGCAGCCCTGGATAAAATCCCAGCGCACCCAGGCTGAGTCATATACCCCAAATTCTTGTCCCCTGGCTGTGACTGTGACCTTGCTTAGAAATAGTCTTTGCAAACTGGATGAGGTTAGACTGCACGAGCGTGAACTGTAGTCCAGTTACCTGAAATCCTTACATGAGGGAAACTTGGACTAGACATGCAGGGGAGAAGCCATGTGAAGGGGTGGCGGGCTGGAGCTCACCCCGGGTTTCTGTCACAGTAAGCCACTTTCTTATGGCAGCAACCAGAGTCTGCAACTCTACTTTTTAACCCTCAAAAGTGCCGTCACCCCGGCTGAGTGGCTTGTCTCAGCGTGAGAATGAAGCCCAGCTCAGAGAGTGTCTCAAGGGTTCGGTGAGATGATGCACATGAGCACGAGGCAGTTCAGTAAACGCCAGTGCAACATGACCCCAGTGTGTTTTGATACAGTAATTCCCCTGACTTGGAAGACCAACAGCCTTGCATTTTTGTTTTTAATGGTTAATTTTGAAAATTCGAAGTTAACAATTAGATTAACAGTTCATCATATTTAAATTCTTTTTCTTAAAAGTATCACAAGTTACGTATTAAACTCTTGGAAGAAAAACAGGGAGAGGGAACCCCAAATCATATTTTTCACGTGGTGCAAACCCAGATTGCATGCTGGTACCAACTGAATGAAAAGTTAGTTTATACCAGATGCCAGCTGGCCGCCTGATGCCAACTGGAAATAAAGTTACGTATGTGTATGTACTCACATAAGCCGATCCCTAACCTTGTGTATAAAACCATGTGTGTCTGGCTGCATGCACACTGGATCCCTATAGATTCATAACAGATGTGTACACCCAGGCTGTGTGTCTGGGTGTGTGTATGTGTGTGTGTGTCCAGCTCCCTTGAGCAAATATCCAGTCTGTACATTAGGACAGGTGTGTATATGTGTGTGCATGTGCGTGTGTGTGTGCAAGTACAGAAGATTATGTGTTTGTGCACGAGTAACATATGCATGTAGCTGGCAGACGCTAACTGTTGGGAGTGAGCGCAGCTTCTGGGAAACAGTGTAGCCAGCCTATGTCCTCTAGAGGGGACACGAGCCAAACCCCAGAAGCGTCCTCATGAGGGGAAGACTCTGGGTATGGGAGGGACATCTCGTATCCTTCTCCTGCAAACACAAGTGGATCTTATCCAAGCTGTCAGTGCCCCTGGTGTCTTAGACTGTTCTCTGTTGCTATAACCAAGTAGCAAAGGTGAGAGAATCTATAAAGAACAGAGGTTTACTTAGCTCATGGCGCCAGCGGCTAGCAAGACCCATCTCCCTGTGTCCTACATGGCAGGGGCATTACAGAGAGAGACAAGGGTTTCTCTTTCTCTTTTCAAGGGCACTTATGACCTCCTTTGAACCTACGTGCCTACCAAAGGCCCCACCTCTAAGTACCATCGACACTGACTTGGGGGACACGATCATAGGATCAGTCTCGATAGGAACACCAAATGAAACCACTTTCAAGAAGAACGGCACCTGGAGCACTGACCCCGCCTTGTGCAGCCTCCCACACTCAGCGGTTCCTCCTGGACCTCCAGGCCTGAGCCTGCACGCCTCCAGTGCACCCCATGAGCTCCCACCTCCTCATGGCCAAGTGAGGCGGAGCCCCAGGGCACCTGTTCTCTACTCTAGGGATACCTGTGTCCTGACTTCCATGCTGGACATACTGAGAGCACAGAAGCTCAGAGAGAGAAAGGGATTTGTCCAAGGCCAGCCAGGCAGCAGAGTGTGTCTGTGTACTCCTATCCACAGTAGGTTGAGGGCTGAAGAAATAGAGTGATTCCCCGCTCACCTGGGCACGAGACTCCTCCCACCCACCACAAGACACACCCAACCAGCCATGAAGCCCCGCCCACTCAGCATCGTCTGTGATAAAGGTGCTTCTGCTAAGAACAGCTCCCATAATAATGGAGCATTCCCAGTAGGATGAGAGCTTATATACAGACTGAGTTTAGGTACAGACAGTTACAGGTTGAGATGGAGAGGGAAACTCTTTGAGGATTGACTGCTAGGGTTTAGACACATCGTATCCCATCACAGGAAACCGGAATTATCTCTGTTTGACAGGTGAGAAAACAGGTGCAGAGAGGAGAGAAAACTTGCTTAAGGTCATACAGCCAGAATAGGATGGGACAACGCTGGTCCTATTCACCTCCTATGTGAGGCCCTGGGAACAATCTCCACATCCTTGCTATGGAATCCAGCTATGGGTTATCCTCCCCACCCCCATTCCCTCTGAGAATTTATTGTCCGGAGCGGAGGAATCAGCATGAAGCATCAAGTTATGTCCTTGCTGTCCTCTCCTCTGGTGCGCCGTCGTCTTGCAACGTGGGCTGCAGCAACTCAAACCTCGAGCCCGCCTTTCCTTGTCCTTTCTAAGACGCACCCTGAGTGAGACCCACCATCAGCTGGGGTGGCTTCTAATCCCCACCCACTGCACAGAATGAGCCATTTGCAAACTTACATTGGATAAGTGAACTTGAGCTGAGTCCCTCCACTCTGGGAGGCTGAGACAGGAGGATCAAAGTCTGAGCCCAGTGGGGGCAAACTTAGCAAGACCTTGTCTCCAAACTGAAAATTTAGGACCAGGGATTTAGCTCAGTGGTTCCGGCGGCGCCTGCCTTGCAAGTACAAGGGCCCGGTTCAATCCCCAGTAACCACATACAACAGTGCTGGGCATGAGGACTCAGGTCCACCAGCAATCAGTACCCACAGTGCTGGGCGTGCTGGCTCATGACTCTAATCCCAGCATCAAGAGACAGAGGCAGGAGGATTGTTGTGAGTTCGAGACTGAGCTCAGGGCCAGCCTGAACTACAAAAGTGAATCCCTGTCTCAAATACCACGCTCTCCCCCCAAAAAAAACCCCTGGAAACTTAAAATAAGGCTGGGGCTATAGTTCAGTGCAAAGGCCCTGGGTTCAATTCTCAGTATTGCAAAACAAACAAGTCTCCCCTATAACCTCCCCCCAAAAAAACCCTCAAAACTAAAAACAACCAAAGAAGAGTGGCTCCCTCTGTAGTACCAGTCAGCACACTCCGGGGCCTGTGTGGTGGCCTTGTAGGTGGGTCAGCCTGAGCCCCTGGGCTGGTGTGAGTCTGTCCGCAGGACTCACCCTGGTGTCCTCTGTACCAGCTTAACGGCCAAGAGTCTAGCGACACTTAGTAGCTCAGTGGCTTGATGACCTTGTATGTTAGTAGCTGAATGGCTTTGGGCAAGTTGGCTTGGCTATGCCTCAGTTTCCTTGGTTGTAGCAGATCCTGAAGCATTTGCTGTTAATTCTAGATTAAATGAGTTAAGCACAAATCGAATGTGGCAGCTGGGGCCTGGGGTGCCTGTCTGCTGTTGTCACAGCTGCCATCTCTACGCTGCCTTTAGTGCCCCTGGTATGAGCCGGGCACAACCCAGGACTGTGCAGTGGGAACACCAAGGAGCTGGCAGACTCAGGGAGGACGTGGTGTGGACCGGGTGTCTGGAGGTGTGGAGGCGGCGCCCTCCAGGACCTTCTACCACCAGCTGCCTCTGTTTGCCGGGTCCTCTGGGCTGGTGACTGGTCTCTGCCCTGGCAGAGAGGAGGCCCCTGGCCCCAGGCAGCCACCCCGCCCGCCACAAACAGGCCAAGGACTCTGTGTCCTGGGAGGGGACCAGAGTGCTTTGGTGGCAGCTGCTCCTCTGGGGAGGGGCAGGCATTAGCTGCCCATTGCCTTCAGCTGGTCAGCACCCAGGGGGCAACCCAAGCCCCCGGCCGCCTGAGCCTGGGGCCATATTCCCACCCCCCATCAAGCTGAGATCCTGAGCTGTGTCCTGGGGAGATGGGGGTGGTGGGGGGTGGCTCCTGACCCCTTCATGGGGCAGGACATGAGGCTGCCTCTGTCCTCTTGAAGCTCCTCTGCCCTCCCACGAAGGCCAAGGTCCGTTCCCCAGTTCTGTCCCTTTCCCACACTCTCTCCCGCGTGCTTCTCCTTAAAGGGGCTCGAGAGAAAACACACACACACACACACACACACACATTTTCTATGCACAGAACAATGCCCTATTAATCCAAAGAGGGATTTGAACTTGGCAACATTTTCGTCTTTGATTTAAATATCATTTTGGTGAAGGGGGAGAAAGGAGGAGGCTGACGCCAGGGTAAAAATTTCTGATACCTTCTGAGCAGAAGAGGACTTGAATATAAAAGTCAACCCTCTTCCCAGCTCCGTCTCCCCTGCCTGCCTCCCTCTCACACAAAAGCTCCCTTCCCACATACTTCATGGGGATATTTCAAGTTAAAGTTTTGTTTACCTTATAGAAAAGTTAATTAGTTCCTTTTGATCTCACGGGGAAAACCACACAGGAAATTTTCCTTCACCAAGTATACACACCAAGGGCATGCTATACCCTCATAACCAGAGATATTCATTAAAACAATTCGTTTCGATTTTTAATTTAAGAAAACATTTTACGTTTTCCTTATTATTATTAAGAAAGTAATTGCCCCCAGGGCAGGACATAAAGGGGGTCGAAGTAGTGTTTTTGCTGCACTCGCAGCCAGCGCTGGGCAGTTTATAATCTGTCCCGTTTGTTTTTCTACTTCGCATAACAAGAGACTTCTGCAGAGAGGCAAACCTTCAAACATGTCAGATTTCAGTCGCCAAAATATTAAAAATCCAGGGTTTTGGAGATTGTGACTGTATGGTTTAAATAAAGATATTTAAGTTCTGAAATATAAATATTCACGATCCTGAAAAAACATAAAATCTGAAACAGGCACCGGGGGAATGAAGGGGAGAAAATGTTTACTTTTTTGAGGTTTACCTAATGAAACAGAACAAATAGTAGTACATCGTGCTCTTTTAAAAATTTTATTTTATAAATCTTTATATTCTATAATTTTTTCCCGAGAAATACTTCAGCAATACCTGGATTTGTACAGTCAGCCGCTTGGCAAAAGTCTAGAAAGAGAAACGCTTGGATTTTTGAAATATGATTTTCAATCATAAGCACATTTTCCACATCTTGTGTTGTTATGGGATAGGGGATGCCGGCAACTGCAAATTGTGGAATTCATTTCCAGCATAGATCAACCAAAAAAGAAATAGTACGGTTTCACCGAGGTTGAAAGAACAAATTAAAAGATACTGCGAAAGGAGAAGCCAAAAAAGCTGTGGTCCGCATTACTGAAAAAAATATCGTATAGATATATAGGGACAAAAGTCCGTGGAAGAGATGTTTTTACAAAGGAAAAACCACAAAGCATAACAGCTCCAAAGCGTGGTGTTGACATCAGTATGTAATTTTGAGGGCATTTTTGGGTGCGTACCCCTTTCCTGCCCCTGACAAAAATATTTGGAGATTGAGACTGTCATTGTTGATAAAAATTAAATTGATGCTGCGTACAAAAGATATATAAAAAGCATGTTAACATATGGGATGACTTTGATGACGTTCTGTATGTCAGAAGCATAAGAATCTGATGACATTTTATTGTCACCAATTTGTGTTTTAATCTACTCCAACCACTGTCTTTACACACGGAATTCTTAATAATGATTTTTTCTCTAAAGTTTTCACCTGGAGATAAATTTTCTGGTTTAAATACACCCCACTCCCCTATCTGTTTATTTATTTATTTTGGTAACTTGGGAAAAGGCATGTGACAGAGTCCATTTATGGAGCTGGAAAAGAACCCAAATATCTCAAAGCGATTTAAAAATGCTGACGGCAGAACAGATCTCCACAAACATGCCGCCCCGGGAAGCAGGTTATTAATACAGTCTCCAAAGCCATTTGGTTCAAATGCAGAGCCCGCAAAGTGTTTAAAAACTGTCCTATAATGTAATTATTTTCATTTCCTCCCTGAGATACCTTTGATATTTTCTTCTGAAGAAATATTTATGCTTTTTTAGAATTGTAAATATTCTCTTCTCTCTCTCTCTCTCTTTCTTTCCTTCCTCGAGGAAACTAGTTTAATGCAGAGGTTAAAGGGAAGAGAAATTCATTTAACAAAATGGATGAAAACCAGAAGCTTCAAATGGATAACTGAATTCCTCCCTTACATTTGCCAAATAACAACTAAAAAATCAAAAACTTCCCATGAGACCATGGGTGTGATTCCTCCCCGAATAAATATGTTATCCATTTTCATCAAAACAAATCATTTTCGGTGGGGCTAGAAGCTGTGGAGACTGGGAACTCTCACTTCTTAAGTGCTCTTTAAGGGAAACCTTGAGATTTCATTAGATACACATACAATTGTCCCTTCCCTGAAGAGCAAAATAGGAAAATTTCCACCGAGTCCCTGTCCTTTCTCTGGGGAAGCAGGGGGCTGGGGTAGAGCCGGGGGCCCTGGGTCAGCACATCTTGGCTGGAAGGCAAGAGGGAGACAGGGAAGAAAAGAACTTCAGGGACACAATTCCAAAGAAGGAAACGCTGGCCCATGATAGAAAGAACAAGGCAAGTAAATATTTTTCTAATGCATTTCCAAGTGAAAATCCACAAAGCTACCCAGAGAGAGAAAAGAGAAACAAAATTCGTCCCTACCTTCCTCAGCTGAAAAGGGATAGGGGGCTTGATTCCAAAGCGGTTATGACCTGCCCAGCCTACACAGCACTTCTTACCTTAAATCTATACATTTTGAACAAAAACAGCTTGGAGCAATTCTCCCCAAACAACCCCAAATGTTAACCATTCCATCTCAAGATCAGGTTTCTGCTGAAGCCTATACCGTCATATCAGTTCAGTTTTTGCTTTTCTTTCCTTTTTTTTTTTTAAATATGTATTCTTACATTTCCAATCCTCAAACATACTTTTTTCATCTTTGTTAATGTTCCCTCTGGTTGGTGAACGGGATGGGAGTCCTTCCCTTCAGACAATTAGCCTCTCACTTGATCATTTTAAGACATGATTTGTTGTGGCCACTAAGTGGGGACTTTCTCCTATTCTTCTTTAATATTGCTGCAGATACGTAAAGTTTACTGCATGCTGTAAACATGTCAGCTTTTGCTAGGGAGATTGCTAATAAAGAACTTCTAGGGATTATTGATGGAAAAGATAATGTTTTCAATAAGACTCGCAGGGGTTGCCCTGGAGACGTTACACATGCAGCAGAGTGCACGGCTTCTGGAACACTGACCCCTGCCACTGTGCCACGCTGGGGCTGGTGGCCACAGGCCAGGTTGCTGCCCGTCTGCCCGTGGTCACTGTGACTCTTATTTTTCAATGTTGTTTTCAACACCCAACTGGCTTTAAGGAGTCTGTCTTTTTGAAAATGGCCCTGCTGGCCAACAGGAATAGCGGAGCTTATCGGAGAGCCTGAAAGACCCTTTTCCCAGTCTGAGTCCTTTGGATTTATGAGCTAACCCCTGTGGATAGCAGAGAAAAAGAAATCAAGCTTTTCCACGGAATCTCACTCACCCTGTCATTTTTCAAAGCCAACTTGTGAATATAAATGGAATTCACATTCCCCTTTATGTTCATTTGTGGATCATTCTTGGCTTTCCTCCTTACAAAGAAGAAAAACCTCTAGCAAGTTAGGTCTCCGTCGCCCACGTGGCTCTGGGTTGCACAGTCACAGTCGCTCGCTCTTGGGTTCTTGTCGCATCGCCCCTCATGACAGTTTCGTCTGGTGTTAATGTGGCTGTCACATGGGTTGGCCCTCCAAATTCCATGCTCATTTACCATTAATCAAACGCATCATTATGAATTGTGTATGCATTTTAGAGCAGACCCAAGTCGCTCCATAGTTAAGTGCTTTTTCTTTTCTTTTTTTTAAATTCATGTTCAGCAACAAAACTACACACATCTGCTGTGAAGATTAATGACAAACCCAAAGCAACCTTCTCTGTGTTTGTCTAGCCTAGAAATAACCGCCCAGAATGAAGGTTGGTAAGCAACATTCAGGTAGCATTCATTTTTTTCCAGATAATTATTAGCAGTACTTACGGGCCACCACCATCGCCCTTGAGAACTGAAGCTGGCGAGAGAAGCCAGACAAAGCCCGTGGATAGCTGTGTCGGCTTCCTTCTGAGAGCCGCGGGGTAGGGGTGGGTGCCTCCCTTTGGCTGGGGGATTTTAGTCTTCAGTTGCATTTTAGCCCAAATCGGGACTGGCCATTCTAATTTGGAAGAATGCGAAGTATTTGCAGGCTGAGCAGGGTGAGTGGGGGTGGAGGCCAGGACAGACTGACTGCTGGTTGCCTTTGGGACCTGTGACCAGCACTTCCCGGGACTCCTTCACCCAGGGTTGTTCTGTGGGAGCATTTGTGAGTTCTAGAATCTTCCTGCCTCCCGTCAGGTGATAGACAAGTGTTGGAGCCTTCACTGGATTTTGGTGGTCAGTGTTCCCTGAGAACAGGATTGTTACAGGGAAAAGCCCTTTCCTGAGTGGTGGCAGTGGCTACGGGAGACAGGGGGGCCCCAGCCTGACCCCTGTTCCCAGCACGGCAAAGGACAGATCTGACTCAGGGTCGCTGAAAGAAACTGGTCTCACAGACAGCAAGAGGCTACAGAGGTGCTTTGCCTTAGGATCTTGGTTTTCCCTCCCAGCAGACAGCCAGGCCTGGGAGCATCACCTTTCTAGAAGCAGCTTTGCCCTTGGGTGGGGGGGTCTAGGAGAAACTGAGCATGCTCAGTGGCCCCTGACCTCAGCTAGGGTCTCACACGAGGCTCCCTGGCTGTCATCTGGACACTCCTCTCTCCAGAGCCTCTGTCCTCTCTTGGTAGGTCTGGGCTGCTTCCCCTTGGCAGAGTGTGGAGCACCAGGACACAGATATTCCGCGGCTCTTTCCCCTGTGCCTTGCCTTCTTCTGCTGGGCGGAGGCAAAATTGGGTCACAAAGTTGGGGCAGAGGCGATGATCAGCAGGCTGTCACAGAGATAAGCTGGCGACAGCTGCTAACAGCGTGGGGGCACACAGCAGTCCGGCTGCACACTGGGGGCACGTGACAGCATCACGGGAGTGGGGGCCAGGGCACACATCCCCCAGCCCGCTTATCCCAGGTTCTGCAACTGCTACTCTGGTCCCTTTCTCCATGGGGGGACCAGCCATCGTGCTGTGGTCAGCTGGGCTGAGGCTGTGTCTGGATGGGCAACTGAAGGCAGGTGTGGCCCTGGCGGGGAGCCCGCTGGGATAGCCCTGTTTTTCCCCACACATATGGCCTTTGGCCTGGAACAAGCCAGAGGCGTCCACCCATTGAGTGCTGGACTCCGAAGCGCTTGGATGGGCCCTGGGGGACAGGGTGTCGGGGCACTGTCTGCCGAGGCCTCTGCTCCTCATGGAGTGGCACATGCTGTGGCCATAGTTTGTGGCACTCCTTCCTATAGGGCTTAATCCTAGAGCAGCCCTACGAAGTGAGATTCTAGGACTTGGAGCTGTTGTAACTGTCCAGTCCCCCAGAACCCGCACCTGGCAAAGCCAGAATTTTGAGCCTCAATTCTGAATGAAGCCAATTCCTTACCAGACCCAGAGATTCTGAAACAGATCTCAGACAGAGATTCGGGAGACGATTAAATAACTAAACAGCTCAAGAAAAACAGAGGGCGGATCCCACTTGGAGCAAGGAGGGGGGCCCTCTAGTTCCATTGGCATTTTGGTTTTCTATTCTTTTCTTTTTAAAATAAGATTTAGGTCATTTTGGTTTGAGGTTTAACAAGTCCGTGTGGCTTGTCTGGCTTTCTGTCTGCCACCTGGTTTGGGTCAAGGACAGAGAAGGGTTTCTGTTTACAAAACATGTGCAGACATGGCTGCCCCCATGCATGTGTGTGTGTGTGTGTGTGTGTGTGTGTGTGTGTGTGTGTGTGTACCAATGTCACCTTTCTGCTCTTTCCCAGAAGGGGATAATCCACTCTGGCTGAGGGTGGGGGGCACGAGAGGGCCATGGAAATGCACTGTTGCTTGACAAGGAAAGATGGTGGCCGTGTGAATTTCAGCACTTTTGGTAGTTACCTTGTTTCCTGGATGCTTGAAATTGAACCCAGAGCCATTCTCCTTCCGGCCCAGAAACTCATTCTTAATGCAAAAGTAACATGATTACCTGGGAAGAAACTAAAACTATTTAAGTTTTTTTTTTTTAATGAAATGAGTTAGTATTTAGAACAGCACCCAGCATATACTAAACACTCAGAAGTGCCTATTAAATACACAGATGAAATCAGTTTTTTCTGTCACTCCGATCTGTAATCTCCTTCATTGGAAGGAACCAAATTAACGATTTCTTGCATCTTCTTTTAGATTTTTTTTGTTTTTTTGCAGTACCAGGAATTGAACTCAGGACCTTAGGTTTGTGAAGCAGGCACGGCACCCCTGAACTAAATCCGCAGCCCCTTTCAGAATTGTTTTGTCCTTATATAAATGCACACAGACACCCATGATATAAAATCAGTCCAAAAGGTGTGTAGCAAATAACCTGATCATGGATTTTTTGGTTTATTTTTCTCTTCTTTTGCTCATTCCTGTATTTCTAAAAATATATGGAAGAGAGGAGGGTGTCCTGAGCGAGCAGGTGAGGAAGCCGTGGGCTGTCAGTCCAGGCCGGCTGCCTCCCACTCCCCCTGGAGGCCACCCTGAGTGCTGAGCAGCTCTCACTCAGCGGGCGGGCACAGCACTCCACAGCCCCCTGGGCTGCAATCGCACCAGCGAGGGCTTTTCAGGGTGGTCCTGTAGGCTCTTCCTAGGACCTGCAGGAATCTTCATTCGGTTGCTTCCGGTGAGGGAGATGACAGCTCCAGTGTGGGAAAGAAACCTTTTTCTAATTTCATCTGTTTTTATTTATAAGCACTTCTGCAGCACTCGCCATGTGCCAGGCGCTGTGGTCCTGACTGCGGCCTCCACAGGCACTTGAAGAAGATGGTGGTCTTCGTTTCTCCCCAGGTAGCTCTCCCCCTTTCTGAGCACGTGGTTTTGCACTTGCTTCATGCTGGACCAGGGTGAGGACCAGCCCCCAGGACGCAGGGACACTCGGGTGCCCTGGAGAAGGCCAGAGTCCTGGCTCAGCCTTTGGATGGTCAGGCCCCGCGGGGTGCACCCTGCAGACGCCGGCCCTGGCTCTCTCGCCATCTTTGCACATGCGCAAAGGTCCTGGGGCGGGCACCGGGTGGGCGCAGCCAGCGCTCCTGCCTCTGCATTCGGGTCGAGACTCAGAGACACGGCTGTGAACCAGGCTGCTGCTCGCTGACCTGAGGACCCGGCCCGGCCTCAATCTCTCTCCAAAATTAGACTGTAGGTATCACCATATCTTCATTCTCCTTTGTTCTCTCAGTATGGATTTTTCTTTTCTCATTTTTTGTTTTGTTTTATTTTGTTTTTGTTTTTGAGACAGGGTCTTGCTTTGTACTTCAAGCCAGCCCTGAGCTCAGCCTCCAACTCACATCACAGCAGTCCTCCTGCCTCTGCCTCCCGAGTGCTGGGATTACAGGCGTGAGCCACCACGGCCAGCACTGTGGTATGTGGTACTGACTGCTGCTGGGGTGAGTCTCCATGTCCAGTATTGAATGTGGTTACTGGGGAATCAAACCTGGGCCCTTGTGCTTGCAAGACAGGTGCCGGAACCACTGAACTAAATCCCCGGCCCTCAGTATGGATTTTTCTAAGGGCCTGACACCTCCGTTTTCAGATGTACAAATCTTCTCACTGATAAGGAAACAAGGGTTTTCTAGGGAACACCTGTGAGGGAGTCAGGGAGAGCTTTGGGGGAAGGTGACACCATCATCGCATCTTTTGTTTGTTTGCTCACTTTTTTGTTTTTACGATGGGACCTTGAGCTTTGGCAGGGGGGCATCATGGCACTACCCACCTTGCCCAGCCAGCTGCAAGGAGGACTCCAGATGGTGTGGGGGGCCGGCTTCATGCCTGGCACATACCAGTATGTCTGAGGCCGGGTGGGCCCTGTGTCGGGGCTCGAGACATCTTCTCCACACTACAGGCCACATGTCTGGGTCCGAGCTCATCTGCTGCCCATGTGGACCCTCTGGAGAAACGTTGTTTGCTTTTCTGTGTGGCTTTTATCTTCCTGCCCCTGGTTAAATGTCCCCACCTACCTGCCAGCGCTGGGGACCCCACTGGGCAGAGAAACTGGTGACCTCTCAGAGCAGGGGGAAGGACATCAGCAAGGTGATGGCTAGGACTAGAGCTGTGTCACCAAGGACTGTGTGGGAGGGATAGGGGCTGCAGATGTCATCCCGGGGGGCAGAACCTCCAGGGCCAAGTCCAGTCCCCATACCTGCTGCAGAACTGTTCTTCCCGCAGTGCATCCCCAACCAAGGCGGCAAAGAAGTGTTTGGCTTGTCCTCCTTCCGCCTCTCATCTGTAAAATTGAGACATTACAGTTCCAAAATGGGCTTTGAGCCTGTAGAAATTAATCCGGTCTGGCAGGAGGTCTGAAAATAAACATATTGTTTCGATTGGTGTTGACATTCGGATTGTGAGAAGGTTTGAAAATGTGGCTGTACTCGGCCTTCCACGCCTTCCTGTGGAACCAGCAAGACAGTGGCCGTGTTTCTCGAAGCCAGGGCCTGGTTTGGGGCTGTCCTTGGGGGAGGCAGACTGTGCTGGGAATTCAGGAGGCTCAGCCATGTTGAAGCAACCAACCAGGTCAGGTGTGACCTCAAGTAAACACCCACACTCTCTTCCAAGAACTGAATTACTCCAGTGCTAAAAAGGACCTGCTATTATCCTTCTTCCCCTTGGAGCCAGGGTCTCGCTATGCACTGTGTAGCCCAGGCTACCCTTGAATTCATGGTGATCCTCCTGACTCTGCCTCCCTAGTGCGGAGATCACAGGTGTACATTACCCAAGCACAAGGTCTCTTCTTCAGTGGCCCACTGAGCCCCAGGCCTGCCCTGCTCTGGCCTCAGCTTCCCCACTAGGTCTCCAGGAAGCAGTCCGGTCCCTGTGGGAGGGGTCACAGCTTCCAGCCCTGTGTGTGGCCAGGGTGGTAGACAGCAGGGCAGACGCACTGCCTGTGGGAACCACTAGTGGCTTTGTGTGCCCCGCCCTCCAGCGTCGAAGAGGCAAGGGCCATCTCTGTTGGCTTTAATTGTTGGTTTTCCTGCTCCTGTCCCCTGCTACTACCTGGTTCTGTCCCTGAATAGCTCCAAATGGCAGGAAGACAGACTGGTACCACTTTCAAGTTATGCCAGGACCCCCCGGGTGCTGACATCCTCCCGTCCCTGAGTCTCTGAGCTTGCTCATCTCCCAAACAGCTCTCATCAGATGTCAGAGGCATCCCTGGTGCAGTGCATGCCCTCAGGATTGGTACAAATGCCAGTCAAGCCTTCCTTGCTGCCTTCTCTCATTGGACCCCAGGGTCTTGGGACAGATGGCAGCCACCCACCCCTCCCAGTTTCCACCTGGCTTCTGTCCCTGGCCCCTGTATCTGAGAGAGGCTCTGTCCCTCTGTCTGGCTCCCTCAGAACCAGAAGCAAAGGTCTGGGGCGCTGAGTCTGTGAGAGTCTGTGTCTGGGCTCGGTGCTGTCTGGCCAGTTTTGTTTGTTGGCTGCTTGACTGAGCCTGAGGCCCGGTGAATGGGGAAGGTTTATCTTTAGTTCAAGATCAGAAAATCACTGTGGGACAGGGTCGCTGCCGGTTAGATTTGAACACGTAGTGAGAGCAGCAACCGGGCGGGTCCGGGCTGGGGTTCTGCTTGCCTCTTCCTACAGCTCTAAGGGCAGAAGCAGCTAATGTTTCTGGAAACTCACAGAAATTACTAGTGTTCTTGAGCTCTACCATGACAGGCCTGGGTGCCTTTGATCATGTTCCTCTCATATGGGTGCGATGCTGGGTTCCATCTTGGGGCCGCAAGTCCTCAGTGCCACCCTAGTTGCTTGGTGGTTATTCCTGTCAGAGTGAACTTAAGTCTGTTCCTGGCCAGGGCATTGATGTGGAGTCCTGACCTGGCCTGGCACACCTAGACAGAGTCCCTCTCTCTGGGCACAGCAAGCTTCCTGACATGGACACCGGACTCTGTCCCCTCCCGAGGGTATTCCCCTAAATGCCGACGCCTACCAGCTCCTGCCTCTGAGCTGCCCAGATCCGTTTCCGCTTTCCAGGGCTGAGGGGACCAACTCCAGAGACAAGCATCGCCCCGTCTTTGGGCTCTTCCTCTGCAAGGGCTCTGGCACCTCTGAGAGGGAGAAGCCACGCTTTCCTATGGGAGCCGTCTTGGGACGCGGAGGAGCACAATCTCTCTTGCCAGCAATTTCCACAGGGTTTTCCACCCACTTTGGAGGTCTCTGTGCTCACCGCCCTCTGCTGTTGTCCTGAGGGCCAATACGCAGCTGTGTTGAGATTGCTCTTCCTCTCTCCAGATACTGGGACTGAACTTAGGACCTTATGCATAGTAGGCAAGGGTTCTACCACTCAGCTACATCCTCCCCCTTTTCAATTGTATTTTGAGACCGTCTCAAAGTTGCACAGGCTGGGCTCAACCTTGTGATCCTTCTGCCTCAGCCTCCTGTGCAGCTGGCATCACAGGCATTTTTTACAGCAGCTTTCATGTGCCCCTGTGGCTGTTTTATGGCCTGTTGCCCCTCGGGCTCTTGGCAGCCTCTTTCCATGGTAGGCTGGGAGCTTGGCTGGTCTCGGGGTTTCTACTCTTACCCCCGAGAGCTGGGAGATGCCAGTTTGACCCCGGTTACCTCTCTGACCACCTCCTTCCTGCTGCTCACCGCTGTGTGTCCGCGCATCGGCCTCCTCCTGGAGGGTTTCCCATGGCCCAGGCACTCCTCCTGTCCGGCTGCTCTTCCTTACACTCCCATGTGGAGTCCTCGCCTCCTGGGGTCTTCCCCAGGGCCACCTGCCGCCATGGCCCTTGTGTGTCACCCCATCTCAGTCTCAGCCTCCTGCTCCCCGAGCTTGATGTTTTTCCTACTCTGTCACTCACAAGGGCCCTTGCTAGCAGGTTCCAGGGTTTGGAACCTAAAATGATAGTTACATATTTTTTTTCTTAAAGAGTCTACCCCACTTGCCCTCCGAATTTCAGCCTCCACCAAAGCCTGAATTTGCTTGCATCTGACAGCTTCTCTGTTTTGTTTTATTTTTATCTCCCTCTCCCTTTAAAATGTAAACTCAAGAAGACATTGGTTGTCTCTCTTTCAAAGCTGTTTTATCTCCAAGATCTACAATAGTGACTGCACACAGTAGGAGTGCCGAGTGAGTGTATGCAAGTCCTACTCCTCGGAGGTGTTCAGATTTCTCTTAAGGCCATCCTCCTTCACAACCCCAGAGGCCCTGCCCAGCCCCAGCCCCAAGTGCCCTCCACCCCCACCCACTTCCGCTCTCCCTAGTGTCCCCTGCACTCCACCCTGTTACTTACCCCTCTGTCCAACCCAGATACACCCAGCTTCCCACTCAGGGCCTTGCATGTCTCGTTGCTTTTCTCTGAATGCTCTGTCCTTCCTTGGAGCCTCTGTGTTCTTACCCTACTTGAGTATCACTTGTCCACTTCAACTCAGCCAGCCCTGGGGCTGTGTTCTCTGGGACTTTAGCAGTTCTCTTCCCAGAATTCACTGCTGCAGTCCCGCACCATCTGCATCAGCATTGGTTTAGCATTTCTTTCCCTGAGGACTGTTAGTTGAAGGTGAAGCTGTGCTCATCTTGGGTCTCGCGGTCACCAACATCACACCTGGCACAAAATCCTTTGCAGGAACCAGTTAGAACCTCTGAAGAAACGAAGTAAAGCACAAACAGAGACCAGATGAGAATCAAGCATGGTTAATATTATAATAAACAAGTTCATCGGAACTGAGGGCTGTCTGAAGTGGGAGTGGTTCAGAGATAATCCAGCCTGCATCTTGCAGAACTTGAGCCTAGCGCCTCCCTGCGGAAATCTGTAGATTGCTGTTGTATTTGCGCATGCATGTATGTGTACAGAAGTGTGTGCATCCACACGGGTGCACGCACATATGTATGTGTGTGTATGCATGCCTGAGTGTTGGAGTAGGTATTGGATTGACAAAAGGAGCAGCAAGTGCACAGATCACAGGGCTACTTTTATCTGATCATACCCTGAACTTCTGCTTCTGACTTTGAGAACAAATAAAATTTGCAGCCAGAATCCCGCAGCATTTTAGAAACTGCTGGTCTGATCGATCAATCCCTCCGATCCCTTTTGTGAATGGAGAAATCAAGGTCCCCAGAAGTGAGCTCTGTGGCTAGACCTGAATCCCTGCTTCTGTTCATCAGGTCCAGTCTTTCTGACTTGAACAGAACCTCCCAGTCATCTTGGCTGTGACCAGGTGGTCAAATACCTAGATGCCTGCAGCTCCCAGGATCACCAAACCTAATCCTACTATGTGATTCGGGATCATTTCATTAGTAGGGGACATGACTTCCTGGCCACATGTGGTGAACATCACAATGTCATGCACACACCTGAGGGAAAATCCTAACAAAGCTGTCCCAGGCCCTCTTGTCAAGCTCTGTCTGCACTTTGAAGGACTGTTTTAAATAAGGGTGGATGTAACTAAACTTGTAGGTGATATTTGTTCTATTCTCTGTGCATATACACATCAAAGAATTCCTTAGCAGAATGGGTTAAGCAAAGAGATTTTATTGGCTCCCACGTCGGCAGCGTGGTCTAGGGGCTCAGTCCCTGTCTCTCAGCCTTGTTTCCAGCTCACCATTGCCGGGTCCAGGCTCTGGGTGGGGCCTCCTGCAGAAGGAAAATGAAGATCCTGTTACCAAGAGAAGGGTGGATGGATGGATGAGTGTCCACTTCGGTACATCCATCTATGTCAGCACAGATACAATTTTCACATAATGCAGACATTATAAGGCACCCCTTGTTTTTTCATTTAATGAATGTTAAATATTTCCCTATGATAGCCACTGCTTTATGGTTGATTAATTTTGGCAGCATGCTTTAATTAGGCAAATGAGCTGTGACTCCTAATTGCTCCCTGCAGGAAGGGGAGTCCAGAAGCGTTCTGGGACCAGCCCCTCAGAGTGACCAGTTAGTTGCCCACAGAGGGTCAGTGCTTACGTGGTCAGAGCTTCTGGCCTCCTGTGCAAATGGGCCTCAGCCTCGCAGCTCAGGCTCTGTCTCTCTCCTCTGGGAGTCCGGGCCAATCTGACTTTCTGTGCTCCTTGCTTTGCCCAACGGAAAGAAGTAGATTCTCACCTGTGTTAAATGGTAGCGATTGGTAGCGTGCAGTATTTCCCTTCCTGCTATGGATACACATTATTTGTTCCTTACAGCTAAAACGATGAGACTTCTAAAATTGTACCCCGGGGCAAAACCATGGCTGGCAATGGAGCATGGCTCCAGAGATCAGGGCTGCGAGACTTGTCTCACTGGAGATGAATTCTGTGTTCCTGGGCAAACGACTGACTGACCTCTCAGAACCTCGGTTCCTTCTCCACCTGTAGGAGGAATCGTGACTCAGGGTAAAGGATCTAGAGACCTAAGCCCTCGAGCCGAGCACCCCGCCATGTTAGCCTGGGAGGGGTCTGCCAGCCCCTGCAAATGCGGAATTTTAAGGGACATTCTCAGCTATGGACAGAGCATTCCTCACTCTGCTGGCTCTCGGGCCTAACTTGAGGTCTCTGCCTGTGATGCTGTCCTTTCATTCTGTCCTCTGGGGCCTCACCCTTTGCAGTCGCCATGGATCATTCTCCAGGAGACTGGCAGGCTGTTCCTCGTGTGCCCAGAGTTTAAGGACGCCTGAATCCCGCTCCCAGCAGCTTTCCCTCAAGAGGCTCCCGGTTCACCCTCGATAACACGCCCGGCGAGATCAGGGCCTGAGATAAAGTGACGTGTGCAAGCCTGCTGGGTCTGCAGCGCGCGCTCTTTCTCTTTTGCCTGAGCAGTGGGATGTACTGCAGTCTGTCTGGGGCGTGCAGTCCAACCCATGGGGAGCTGTCAGGGCTCTAGAGTCTGTTGATTGCTAGCTTGGATTTCCAAAGCCTGGGGGCTGAGGCCATAGAAATTCATCAACTCAACCATGGAAGCTACAAGTTCAAGATCAAGGTGACAGCGGAGTAGGATTTAAAGTCACCTCTCCTTGTGGCTGGCCATTTTTCTTTGCTTAGTCTTTTCTGTGTCTGCCTCTGTCCCTCCAACCTCACCTTCCCAGGGCCTTGCACTGAGCTACACCCTAAGCCTTTTTTCAGTTTTTGAGACAAAGTATTTCTGAGTTGCCCAAGTTGGCGTCTAATTTTCCATTCTCCTCCCTCAGCCTCCCAAAGTGCTAGGATTACAGATGTGTGTCACCATGACTGGCCTAATCTCTTTATAAAGGTACCAGTTAAATTGGATTTTTGATTTAAGGCCTCATTTTTGCTTTAGGCTTCTTTCAAGGGTCTGCCTCTAATTACAGTGACAGTTTGAGGTCCTGGGGGTTAGTGCTTTAGCATAAGAATTTGGGAGGATGGGCCGGGGATTTAGCTCAGTGGTTCTAGCGCCTATCTTGCAAGCACAAGGACCTGAGTTCGATCCCCGGTTAACCATATATAATATTGGGCATGGAGACTCACACCCAGCAGCAATCAGTACCACATACCACAGGGCTGGGCGTGGTGGCTCATGCCTGCAATCCCAGCACTTGGGAGGCAGAGGCAGGAGGATTGCTGTGATGTGAGTTGGAGGCTGAGCTCAGGGCCAGCCTGAACCACAAAGCAAGACCCTGTCTCAAAAAAAGAAAAGAATTTGGGAGGATGGGTCAGGGATTTAGCTCAGTGGTTCCCACGTCTGCCTGGCAAGTGCAAGGTTCCGAGTTTGATCCCCACTACCACATACCACAATGGTGGCTAATGCTTATAATCCCAACACTTGGGACGCAGAGGCAGGAGGATTGTTGTGAGTTTGAGACCAGCCTGGGCTATATAGTGAGTTCAGGAAAAGCCTGAACTACAAAGTGAGACCCTGTCTCAAAAAACCTAAAAAAAAGAAAAGAATTTGGAAAGATGACACAATTCAGTTCATCAATAAGAGCTTCAACCCATACCGCTTCCCCTCCCCAATTATTCATCATCATGGTGTTTGGACTTTGAGTCTTGAAGGTTTTTTGACCCTCTAGAGTTCCCTTCCCAAATGGGCTTATCTCCAGGTGAAGACTCCTGTTCTTGACTAGAGAGCAGCTTAGCTACTGGGATGGATCTCAGGGAGGCCAGAGACCCAGGAGGGAAGCCTGCTGGCCAGGGCAGGTGTTGCCGAAGTAGAGCGCTCGGCAGTCATTCACCATACAAGAACAGCACCTTGGCTAGGCCCAGGTGCTGCTGCACCGCAGGACTTCTTCACACCTAACACCGCCACATCCCATGCTTTAGATGGCTCTGCAGGACACCAGCCCTTAAAGAAACCAGTGAGAACACACAGGGTGGGATGGGCAGATCCGAAGGCACCTTTGTGGACCCAGGTGGGGGCTGGCATTAGCTCAAGGCTGACCCTGTTGGCATTTCTCTCAAGCCTCCTTGACAGCAGACTGATGCCCACCTTGAGCCCGGCCCAAGCACAGCTCAGACCTCTTGCCCTCGGGTGGGCTCCCTTGGCATCCTTGCCATCTGTCCCTGACCCAGCGATGGATTCTCTCCGTGATGAGTCCTGTGAACTCGTTCCTCTGCTGAGCACTGGACAACACCGAGGGGTCTGTGACAAGAAAGTCCAGAAGCTTCTGAGGAGAGGCCCTGCTAGGGGCAGAGGTGTGCTAGGTGGGGACACAACTGGAGGACACAGTCCTGGTGTCATGAAAAAGAGGGTCAAGGTCAAGGAGAAACATTTCCATCTCTGGGACAGAGGACTTGAGAGATAAAACTCAGCCCAGGAGAGTTCACATCTGATGTGTGTAAGGACTTAAAAATTTAGGGATTTGCCCAAACAGAGATTTAACCACAGACTCTGACAAAATCCCCATGGATGCACATGCATGTCAGGAGTTAACTTTTGGTCAGATTCTTGGTAAGAGGAAGTACATAAATTAATCTGATCAACAGAAAAAATGAAATCATCTGCCATGTTTTCCTTTTTTACCTCGTCTACCAGGTGATCCTGGGTAAGATCTGGGTCAGTAGCTATATGTTTTAGAATGATGACTTTTGGGGCCGAGGTTTAGCTCAGTGGTTCCTGCACCTGCCTTGCAAGTGCAAGGGCCCAGGTTCAATCCCCGGTAACCACATACAACAGTGTCAGGCATGGAGACTCATGCCCACCGGCAATCAGAACCACATAACCACAGTGCTAGGCGTGGTGGCTCATGTCTGTAATCCCAGCACTTGGCAGGCAGAGGCAGGAGGATTGCTGTGAGTTCAAGGCTGAGCTCAGGACCAGCCTAAACTACAAAATAAGACCCTGTAAAAAAAAAAGAATGATGACTTTGTTGTTTCTGGGTTTTTTTGAGACAGAATCTCGTTTTATAGTTTAGACTAGCTCTGAAGTCACTATGTAGCCCAGGCTAGTCTCGAACTCATAGCAATCCTCCTGCCTCTGCCTCCTGAGTGCTGGGATCACGGGTGTGAGCCACTACACCCCACAGAACGCTGACTTTTGATACATTTCCTTCTTGAGTTCTTTAAATTAACACTTGCTGCTTAAATTATGTACTAGTATAGAATTAAAACAGCTACTGCACATGGTGACTTATTTAGCATGGAATCTGGAATATGATAGGTATTTGTGTGTAGGTGGGGGGCCCAGAATTCCATCTCATGTAATATGTCATTTGATTTTATTTACTCAGCAATCTTCATGATATTTACAATTGCTTTGTAAATATTTTATAAATATCCATCCAGTTAGTTTTTGTAGCAACTCTAAAAAATGTGTATTACCATCATCTCCATTTTGCAAATGAGAAACCAAGCAGACGGAAACTAAGTAACTCCTCAGAAGAATATGGCTGGAAAGCCATTAGCAGGGTCTAGCAGCCAGAAGCTGATACCACTGAGAAACTAGATTTTAAATTTGATTTGATTCTAATGGTCAAAATACTCCACACTCAGAGTTAAAGGAGGAAGGTTTGTTTGGCTCACGTGTTAGAGGTTGCAGTTCATCTTGCCTTGGCAGGCTCCAGGCCAGGGCAGCATGGCAGAGGGGCCTCCCAGAGGAGAAACAGTCCATGGCAGGCAGAGGCAGCCAAGCAGTGAGCTGCAAGGGGCAAATGTCCCTTCTTATCCACGTTTCCCACCCCAAGGGCAAGTATTACTTACACCCTTAATCTTAGCATCACCTCATGAATCAAGCCCAGCATCACATCCTTGACCCCAGCATTACACACCCCAAAAAGCCTCACCTGTGACCTCATGAGGCTTTGGAGGGCCATCTAGACACAAATCCTAAAACAATAGCTCTGTCTGGCTCCAAGCTGCTGTCATGGACAGGGCAGCTCTGAACCCCTGGGAAACGCGACTTCTCTGTCCCACCTGACATCATCAGGAAGGAAGTTTGGGGCAAGTTAGTGCTACTGATTCCAATTTGCAAAAAGGATCCAAAAAATTCTTCCTCCTCCTCTCCTCCACATCCTCCTCTCCATCCTTTCCTTCTCCTTTGTCATCATGCCAAGATTACCAGGCCAGGAAGGGCCAGAGCTGGAATTTGAACCAAGAAATAAACGACTGAGCCAAATTTTTCCTATTTTAGACAAATGAAAACGTGTTCCCTTATGACTCCTCGAATCATAGGCTCATCTGTCCCCTTCAGAGTGAGATTTCTGCTGTTGCCTAAAGTCAGCACTTTTCAAGGAAAGAAGGGGGAAGACAGAGGTGGCAGGCAGAGGCAGGGGAAGCACTGTGTCAGCAGGCTCCGAGCAGCTGGCGGGGACTCATGCACCTCCGGGGAGGTTGTGGGACATTGGGGCATGCAGACCGGGAGTGGCCGTGGTGCGTCTCTACTGAGAGGAGTCAGAAATAAGACACCTGAGCGTCCCCATCCGTCACCCGGGTGACAGCAGGGACAGGCTCTGAGGACACATCTGGCCAGTGGGTTGTCCTGGGTCAGCGCCTGTCCCTGGGGCACAGCCCTTGGAGGACCCCACGGGGGAGAAGCTTGGGCGCGGCGCTGTCTCCACCGTGGGCGAAGGGAAGGAAGAGCTGGAGGGTCGGTGGGTGGAGGGCCGCAGCGCATGGCTGTCGGCTGAGATCACTGCCTGCTCCCTTCCAGCTGCCTGGGGATATTATGAGGTTGCAGAGACAGCAGGAGGAAGCACAAGCTTGGGGGCCTCTTTGGGGAGCTGGGGAGGGGAACAGAGGAGTCGGATGTTAATGAAAAAAACATTGCACGTTGGAGGTGACGGAGAGGGTTTGGGGCTTGCGGGGTCAGGGTCTGCCGCTGGCCGGAAGCACGTCCCCCAGATGCAGAGGGGCCAGACTTGGTGCAGTGCCGAGCAGGGGCTTGGTGTGGGCCCAGCTGACTCGGCCACAGCAGGGGCTTGATCCCAAGACCCTCGACTCTGGAGAGATGCCCAGTTTGGGGCCACTGTGAGATTTTGAGCCTAGATGACTCGATGGGCCGTGGCTGCCTGGCCCACAGCTTTCTAGAGATGCCACCCCGTTGCCTCCCTGGGCATGGGGAGAGGGGTGACACTGTTGATCTGGTTTATCCAGACATTGCACATATCAGGCCTAGCCTCTGGAACAGAAAGACCTGCAAAATGGGAAGGCTCAGAGGAGTTTGGAGATAGCTTTTAGCCTCCCCTCCTAACTTGGCCCCTAGATAACTCCTAGACTTGTAAAAAGCGCTCAGTAGCTGACTAGGACCCAGGGGAGCCCCTTCTTCAGAGAAAGCCAGCCACAGACATATCCTCACGGAAGCTCTGAGATGAGGCATTTCACATTTGCAACTGGGGAGACAGAGGCTCAAAAGGCTTGAGGCCTTAAGCTACTCGACTGAGAGAGGGTTTGGGGTCTTCAGGGAAGAAACTGGGTGACTCACGCTACCCCTCCCAACTTCCTTCTAGATGTGAGAGAATTTCTGTTGGCTGTGACCCCGAGAGGGATCTCCAGCCTAAAGGGCTGAGAAGGGCTGCCCGTGGGTCCACAGGCTGCTATTGCAAAAGGAAAAGGTTCTATTTCTTAGAAGCCACACCCTGGGGAAGCAAAGGGACTAGATCAGAGCCATGCAGAACCCAGAACAGGCCCTACTCTCGTGAGACCCCATTCCTGTGTCCAAGCCAGATTCCATCATGGCGGAACTTCCTCTCTGCCTAGGGCAAGGAGTTGACAACGTGTTTTGAGACACATAGAACTCACTCATTCCTGTGGACTGGAGTAAAGCTATGGTTGGCTTACAGACAAATGCAACTTTCAGTCCGGCAGGATCCCTAGGTGGGAACCACCTCTGTCTCTTATGGAAGGACCTGTGAGCTCTTCATGGCCCAGTCACATAGGAGAGTCAATGATGATGACAGAGGCTGAAGGCTGGCAGGGCTCAGCTAGGATGCCTTGCCTGCTTGAGCACCATCTCTTTTGTGTGCCTGCAAACCTTTCCCAGCCACAGGGAGTCTCATTCCTCAAAGAATGGAAAGCCAGAGACTCCAAAAAGGACCATGGGGTCATCTAATCCAACTTCCTGCTGACACAGTGGGGTAAACTGAGTCCCAGGAAGGGAAGGCTCTAGAGAGCCTTCCAAGGTCCTTGCTAGCTAGCCATGAAGATAGCACAGGAAAGGGACAGCCCAGAGACAGGCCCAGAGAGGTTCCGGGAGGAGCCTACTCTGGAATCTTCGGAACTGGCGCCCTCCTGCAGGGGTGATCTCTCCTTTCCCTCACAGAAGATGGTGTTTTGTGCCAACTCTGGAAATGCTAACCTGCTCCATGCTGGGGTAGTGAATCTTCAGCAGGTCCTCAGCATGCAAGGGAGGATTCTCCAGAGAGCGGGGTGCCCTCCAGTTCACTGGAGGACAGGGACACCAATCCAGGACAACTTTCTGGCCAGGGCCTAAGTGCCCTTGTGCTGGACTCTTTCCCCTCCTGGGGCCTAAGCATCGAGAGCCAGATGGCTTCCAGTACTTAGGGTCAGTGGGACCAGCTACAAATCCCGTCCTGTCTTATGTTGGCACCTCTTGTTTCTCTCAAGAGTGGCAAATGAGAACTGATTTTAAACACATCTCAACTGTTCATTTTGTATTCAAAAATTCATTTCTGCCCACTTCAATCCTCTTCCCTTGTCCTCTGTCTTAAATTGAAGTTGTAAATTCCCAGTTCCCTAAAAAACAAACAAAAACAAAAATCTCTCCAAGTCTAGGGAGATATGACAGACGGGGACACCAGGCTCTCTGTATCTTCCCTAGAACAAGGGCTCCCGTATTTCTGTTCAGAAGCAGAACCGCTGTTTTTCCCCGAGACAATGTGGTTCTAATATATATCAACAGAGCCACAGAAAAGCACTCCTCTCTCTTTTTTTTAAGAAGTTAACTTCATTTCGAGAACTTGTGTGTTTCTCATTAGTAACGCTGTCTTTTGAAATCCAGCCGAGAGAGGCGATTCCAGTTGAAATCAAAACTGATATGCGAGGGTTTGACTTAAATGTCGCTCTGTCGGCCCACTCACTGCCAGGTTGGGGCTGACTGCTGCAGGGATGGGGCAGGCGGGGCCCAGGGCCAGCACTGGGTTCCTTACTCCCTGCCTGGAGTTCTGGGGGAGCCCTCCAGGGTGGGGACAGTTCAACCGTGGGTGCATCTCACCTGGGGATTGGAGTTGGCATGAGAGTTTGAGGTTTGGAGAGGGGAAGGCAGGACGCCTTCATGGTGACTCAAATGCCAGGGCCCTTCCAGGGGCCATCCAGCCACTGCAGAGCCACTACCTGAGAGATTCAGACATGACACAGAGCAGCCCATGTCCCTGGAGGACAGCATCGCTCCCCACTTTTCTAGCTTTGTAAGCAGAAAACTCCCACTTTAAAAATTTCTTGAGCCAGTTTCGGCTTTTCTGTTCCACAAGCCCAGGCCTCCTGGAGAATATTAGAAGAACGGAAAGTCTCTTCGTGGTCGGCCACGGGGCTGCCCACCCTTCTTACTAAATGGGGCCACTTTCTCCCGTGTCTGGACGCAGTATTTTCTGGATAAACGAGTAGTTTGGGCTCCTCCCAGGGAAGGCAGAAAGCCATTCTTCCTAGCTTTCTCCCTCTCCTCAGTCCACCAACCCCAAGTTGGATTTCTTTTCGCTTAATAAAAACCTGTCTTGTTCTTAGGAGAGCTGATGCAGGCTGCCCTACACGCCAAAGGGATTTGCTTTAGGGATGATACAAACCAACGGGATCGCTTCCGCCATCCGGACCCTGTCCCCGTCTAATCGAATTTCCTTCATTCTTCTGACCCAGTAATATCCTGCTGCCCTGGGGACCTTTCCCCACCTTCTAGTCCTTGGGGACGGCTCCAGCCTTCAAGGTCACCAGCCTGAACATTCCCCTTCCATTTGATGGGTGACATCTTTCCACCCAAGGTCCCTTGTCCCTCCTGACTGTGGAGCCCTGCAGCCATTGTGCCACGTCCTCTTCGCTGGTGATGGGACTGCCTGGGCTCATGGGTTCTTTTCGCTCCTTTATCCCCCGCTCCTTATCCTGCAGCCCCAGCGCAGGGATCGCAAGCAAGGCACCATTTACTAAATCACTATTTTCTGATTTCAACCAGTGTTCTCGCCTGTCCTTGTATTTATGAGTCCCTTTAAAAAAGGACACTTCTAATAGATGGCCAGAAGAATGCCTTTCTGGAGTTGCTTTCTTTTGAAAAGCACTAGTGGTCCTGGGAGTCAGAATGCTTGGATTTGTTGGTAGCCATCACATCTTTGTCTTGGTTCTGGAAGGGAGGGCTCCATTGGGAAACCTCAGCTTGGCAGTGGAGGGGACGGAGGGCCTCCTCCCCACTTCTCCCCAAATTAGGTGTGGGAAGGAGGAGGTAGAGTCTCGACGACGACAACTGGCCAGGCCTGCGGCATGGCTGGTCCACCTCTCACCTGTCCTGGGGCCCTGGGCAACTGAGCCTCAGTTTCCCCACCAGTACAGAAGGGCCCTCGAGGAGCCCTCCTTGCAGGGCATGGTATGGACAGAGTTCAGACTCCTGCTTTTCTGCCTGAGCCGTGTGGGCTGAGGGGACGCAGGAAGTGCACAGTCAGGGGTCCCAGGTCTTTCCTGCTCCCAGCCCCCTCCACTCATGGGGTCAGCGCCTCCCATGACCTGGCAGGTGTCTCCTCTCACAGCCCTACCCATTTGTTCCAGGTGTGATGAAATATACGGCTGGTATTTAAATAAATAACTGATCACAGTAACAGGGACGCTAACATTCATCCGTCTCAAACGCCACCCTCTTTTCATCCTGTCATCCCTGCCACCTCCGAAGCAGCGCTGGAATTCCTCGTCTGTGAGTGTCTTCTCAAGCTGTCGGTTTTAGGAAGATAGTGACCGTGGCTGTCCAGTGCGTCCTAACCACCTGGTGGCATTTGCAGCCCCCTCATTCATTCTGTCTGGAACCAAGTGACGTCTGGCTGTTTTCCGAAGTTGAAATGAACACGAAAGGGAAAAGTGATCACCATTTCGGACACAGGACAGTGCAAGTGGACATTCATGAGGGAGGACTTCAGAACACGGCAAGAGTGACGGGCGGGGTGTGTTTGAAGTGTGTGGCTGGGGAGAGGATCTTGGGAGGATTTGTGCTCATGTGTCTTTTACTGTGATAAATTTTTAAAAATTGAAGCACTGTGTTTTTCTGCCACATCTCCTATCTACCGCGAGTGGTACGGGTGGTTGACATCTGGGTCTCCTACTAGGAGCCCCACTCAGCCAGGCTGGCCTTGATTTCACTCTATTTACCTGGGGCCTCTCAACATCCTTAATAAGCATTAATTTGCCTCCGCCCTGGATCCCACTCACCAGTTACACTTTCTGTCAGCCCTGGGCCAAGGGATAGTAATGGGTCCTGAGATAACAGAGACTCGCTGTAGGAGACACAGATCTTCTCTCCCAACTGCACTAGCCAGGAAGAAGCTTTCCTGGAGGCTCTGCTGTGTGCGAAGCTACCTAGAAGAACTATGCATCCTGCTGTCCTCACTGCTCCACCCTGAGGTCCCAAGGACACTGGGGAACGAGCTGCCCGCCTGTGATATGTGGGACTGGCTCCTCTTCCCCGACGCTGGCACCTAAGGGCTCTGGGAAGCTGCTAGCCAGACACAGAGCCGTGCTGCTCCCACGGCAGGGCTGACCTCTGAACCTAGGGCCGTGGAGGACTCTGTCCGCCCAGGACCAGCTGGAACGGCCGCGCCGCTGAAAGGTCCTAATTAGCTCATTTCCCGGCCCTGTGGGCTGTGAGCAAGCCCTGTTCACCTTTGGCCTTGCCCCATCTCGCTCAATTTAGCAGCTCAAGGTTCACCATGGTGTCAGGGTGGGGACAGGGAAAATGTCCCTCACCTTTAAATAAAACCACTCCTCTGTGCCGCTCTGCCCCGGAGAACTTGGGACCCTTTAACCAGGACAGACTGTGGTTCAGAGGCCCAGCTCCCACCTCTGCCTCTGCCATGTGACCAGCAGCTGTGTGATCTCGGCAAGTGACTCACCCTCTCTGATCCTCTGTCTCTTCTACTGTGAGGACACCGAGATCCTTTCTCTGGGTGGTACTAGGATTCAGTGGGTAAGGCCCTACGGCCAGGGGCGCAGGGCCTGGATGGAGAAAGCTCTCCATTCAAGTCCCTTCTGTCTTCTCAACTTTTTCCACACCGAGACCCCAGCAGGACAAGCACAGTGTGTGCTCTGACCCTCTGTGTATCTTTGGCATTTCACACAGATCCCAGATGGAGCAGGAGCTCCCTCCTGCTTTTCTTTAATCAGCAAATATTGGCTGAAGACCTTGGTCTTGTTCCCCGTCCCCGCCCCGTCTGGGCTCATACTCCTAGGCTCAGGCTGCGGGGCAAGTCCCCGCTCTCTACGTTTCTTGACTGGCTGAGAATGAACTGTGCCTCAGCTGGACCCCTTAAGGGCAGCATGGTGTAAACACGACCAGCCATGGGTGTCATGCGATGCCGACCGGCAGGAGACAGGAGTGAGGACATTAGAGAGCCTGGGACAGCGCCTGCTCCAGCCGCATTCACATCCCAAGTGTGCTGGATCCTGAGCCCTTCGGGGGGGCCCCCGTTAGGAACCCAGTGTCCCAGGCTCCACCCGGGAGCCACTGAATTAGACTCTGCGTGTGGCACTGGGCACCGGATCAAGGTGAAGGTGTGTCTCGCTGGCTCAGGGCCTTGAGCTGGTTGGCGCTTCCTATTGGGCCCCCAGCTGCACGCCAGGGTAGGGTTAGCAGCACCCAGCTTGGGGAGAAGACAACAGAATGAGGAAATCTGGGCTGCAGAGAAAGGATGGGACGACGTGCCCCAGGCTTGTGTCTCTGCGGGTCACTGGCTGCGGATGGACCCGAGAGTGGGGCTTGGGTGTGCGGCCCGGTCATCTTCTCCATCCTGTGTCAGTTAAAAATAGAACTGAGGGAGAGTTGAGAGTCCAGTAGATGGGCAAATGCCTTGTCCTTATTCCGGGGTCTGCAGAGGGAGGGGGAGGTCAGAAATCGAGCCCCATCCTGAGGTTTACAGGACCTTTCCCTAATAAAGCCCAGGGCCACGCATTCCAGGGGACCTAATTAAAACCACCGAGGGTTATTGGGAATAACAGACCGTTTAGTCGGAAGCACTTGCCATACTAATTCAAACAAGGTGATTACGGGCGATTAGAGGGCCTAATGCGTTCAGGTCAAACCCAGCCCGGGATTGTGCGCAGGGGCTGCTACATCCTGTGGGCTGTGCCGAGGCCTGGCCGGGCTGGAATCCTGCAAGGTCACTGCCAAGCGGGCTTGTCCCCCTCCCTCCCTCTGGAGGTGGCCCAGGGCAAACCTGCAGGGGTGGAGGACCTGCCTTACCTGGGCAGCATCAGAAATGAGCCCAGACACCTTCCCTGGCTCCACAAAAGCTCCCCTGCTGCCTCCTCCTCCTCCTCTCTGCCCTGAAAGGTCTGTGTGGCGCATCCAGCTGCTGACATTCCATGGGCCACTGTGTCCCGCAATGCACACACTTTCCTCGTTAGCCCCTGAAGCCAGCACGTGGTTGTGATTGTCCCCCAGTGACAGCCCCGGGAGTGTGGGGCCCAGATGCAGCTGTGAACTGCTCCAGGTCACACAGTGGGAGAGTGGTCACCTGGGGACTGGAGTCTGAGGGGGGTGCCCTTACCGCCATTGACACTTTACAAGGAAACTCTGGGAAACTAAGGCACTGCCCAAGGCCACCTGCAGGGGAGAGCAGGGCTGGGGCTGGATCCCTGGGTCCAATGCTGATCCGCCCTTGCTTGTAGTGCTCTGCAGAGAGCTTGGGGTTGCAAACGAGCACAGAGGGGTCTTGGCAAGGAAGGGCATTGGGGCGGAGGGCACTGGGCAAGCACAGGGTCTTGGAGACCCATGCTCTGGGTTCAACTTCCTTACAAAAGTGCCCGCGGGTGCCCAGAAGTGAGAGGTCCTGGGCCGGCCCACTGAGCAGCTCCACAGCGCCCCTCGCCAGGCCTTGGGTACCTTCTGTGTGCCAGGCATGCTCCCAGGCTGCGGCTGCGGTGCTCAGAAACAGTCCCTTTGCCTACATGGACCTCTGTGTGGAGCGCACCACTCGGAGATGGGTATGGACACCAGTGCACACCCGAGGGGCTGTGAGGAAAGACGGGATATTTAATAAGAAGTGCACTGCAGCAGGAGACGCTGCTATTCTCCCCTCAAAATGCCACCCCGCCCGGCCAGCACACTGGTCCCATTGCTCTTGCCACTTTCTCAGATGGCTTTGGAGCCCTCTTTCCTGAATGTCTTTATGAGGAATGATCATAAATCCAGTGAATACTGTTGCTTACTGCCATCCAGTGGAAAGACAGGCTTGTAAAAACATGTCATCGTGTCCTCATCTACCTTATCCAGGGGGTCTGGCACTGTGACTTCTGGCTCTTCCCCAAAGTCAAAACAACCACATAAAGGAAGTGTTTTGAATGGATTCAGGGCATCAAAGCAGCCACAGCAGTGCAACTAAAGACACGCGATGCTATGTACACGTACATATATACTACAGAGAGGACAAATGCACACACTGTGTGTGTCCTTAGAGCACACATATACTGTGTGTAACACAGACTTACTGCCTATATTGTATGTGAGCACAGCATGTGTAGATGCTGTGCTTGTACCACGTGTGGTTTTGAAGACATTTTAGTCAGCGACGAACTGCACACATGACGGTAGGTGCAGATGTGTAGCCAGATATGTAGCTGGTGGTTCCATGTAGCTTAGATAAGCAACACTATGATGTCCACACAGGAAAGTCACTTAACCACACATTTCTCATACCGTATTCCCTTCTGTAAGCAATTTGACTATCTAAATAATGCAATTAAGAGCCATGAAAAAAGTTAAAAAGGAAGGGATAAGAGAGCAATGGAGGGAGACTGATGGAGGGGCGAGTAGCGAGAGAACACTTGCAAGGAGAAAATGCTCAAGCAGAGACCTCAGTGGGGGGAGGGAAGAGCCGGGTGCACTCTGGGGAATGTGTTCCTGGCAGTGGGAATTGCATGTGCAAAGGCCCTGGGGTAGGGCAGAGCTTGAGGTGTGGAGAGGCAGAGAACTTGAGCAATTTCAGGATACAGACCTCTTACTTCCGAAGAAAAATTATCTCTGGAACTCTCTTGGTTGCAAGTGGCAGAAATCAAGATCCTAACTGGCTTACTCCCAAAAGGAAATGTATTTGCTCATTAATTAAGAAGCCTGTGTTACTGGTCTTAGGTATGGCTGGATTCAGGGGTTCTTGGTCTTTGTTTCTTTGAGGTGCTGTCCTCTGTGTGCTTTGTCTTAGGCAAATTTTTTCCAGGGTGGGGACAGAGCCCACTGCAGACCTATGGCACATCTGCGGCAGTCGTGAGATCATCTTATCACCCACCTCACGGAAGGACTCGGGTCACACTGCCCAGCTCCTGGTCCACTCATGGGAAATGGCATTCCATGGCTTGTAGGTGTGGACCAGGTGTCCTCTTCTGTCACCACAGGGCAAGCCAAGGACTGAGACTGTCCCTCAGCACCTGTGGGATGTGGGAGGGCACTCAAGGACAGACCACACCTGCCCATCTCAGAAAGGAAGTGGCCTGTCACCTCTGTGCTATGAAGGACAGTGTAACTTAGCCCAGGGTCCTTAGCTATGTATGGCCCAGTGGTCTCCTCGTCATGTCTCGATCTTTAGGGTCACCAGGAACCTGTCACTGGGCGTGAGGCATCTGTGATCATGATTAGATTGGGGCTAGGCGTGGTGACCTCAGGCAGCCATGTTGCTAGCCTTGGTGTCACTATGGGAAAAGGAATAATAAACACCTGCACCCCCAAATGAATTATTGATTGTTTTTATGTGAAGGCAGGAAGAGGGGCAGTGGACAGAGATGTCCCCTGCCCTCAGGTGGCTTGGGCAAGACATGGCCTCTGTGCTATCCTTCCATGTTTGACCAACACCCACAGATGTCAGGGCGGATGTTGAAATACATTAAAAAGCATAGGACTTGTAGTTAAATTTGAATTTCAGACAATGAACAAGTCTCAATTTATCTTCTGTAATATCTTGAAGTAAAAAAAAATTTACTTATTATTGACCTGGAATCCATATTTGTTTCTTATCTGGTAGTCCTGTGCCTGGGAAGGTCGTGTGGGACCCATGGTCCTGGCCAATGGCCCAAACCCCAGGTGCAGCGGGCCTGGCTCTGGCTTCCTTGACTCCTCCCAAGCTTCTCAGTGGAGCCTCTCTTCTGGGAATAGTTTTAAGCGCTGGCCCCACCTGTTGTCCTGGGTCTTGGGAATCTCTTGAAAGTCTGCGGTAGGACAAAAGACAAACTAGAAGCTGCAGTCTTTGGTCAGAGGCTGCCTTGGGGACAATGGACAGATTGTCACCCTAGGGAGGAAGGGAAATGGGCACCAAAGGCACTGCTGGCCCTGGAGACCATGGGGCTGTGTCCTTGTCCTCCCTGGCTCCAGGCTGGGCACAGGACAGCTACCAGGGCAGCAACTGCAGCTGAGATGGAAGGGGAAGGGTCTTGGGGAAGAAAGGATGGTGGCTCAAAGATCCATCTCCACCCTCATAACCTTGTGTCTCCTCACAGCAAGTTAGGTCCAGGGCACTTGCTCCCTCACATGGGAAATGGGCTTCATCTTTTACTCCAGTAGAGAGGAACAGGAAGTTCCCAGGAGTAAGAGCCTCAGCCCAGCCCAGCCTCCTTTCTATCCTCTGCAGCTCCACCTCACCGAGCCTCAATTTCCCCACCTAGAAAACTACAGTTAGTCAATTCAGGTAGCTGAGTATCACACACGTGAGAAATAAGGAGCTAAGGAAGACTCAGTAACATCAGCTTTGTGTTACTGTGACCAAAATCCCGGACATCCACAACTCAGAGGAGGAAGGTTTATTCTGCTCCGGTTGGAGAGGGTGCAGTCCATGGCTGGCCAGCTCCATGGCTATGGGCTGCAATGAGGCAGAAACATCATGGAGGATGGAGCTGAGCTGCTCACTTCATAGCAGCCTGGAAGTAGAGAGAGAAGAAAAGGGCCAGAGAAGAAGGGGTGGCACATACAACATGCTCCCCAAGGTTGTTCACGTATAACCCACTCCCTTTACATAGGCCCCACCTCCTAAGTTGCCATCACCTCTCAATGATGCCACAAAGCTATAATCTCTCAGTGGATTTTTCCATTGAGGAAGTTAGAATCCTTGTGAGCCAATCATTGTATCCTGGGAAGATGAAGACTTCTGATTGGCTAGGCGGAGTCACGTGCCCACATTAGTGGTTAGAGAGGGACATTTGCCCTGCTTTTTCTGCATGGGCAAAAAGATGCAGAGTTCCCCTCTGCTTCCCCACAAAGGAATGGGGCTATTGAAAATCAGATGCTTACAGAAGGGGACCTATTTTCTCTTGACTGTTGCTTTGTCCAAAGGGACAGACTTGGTTAAACCCATGTGGCATCCGGAGTCCTGCTGCTCTGGAGTGGCGCAGAACGGGGATGAATCCTGGCTCTGCCTGTGTGACTGTGGACCAGTTCTCTGACCTTTGTGACTTATGTACTGTAAAATAAATGCAACAGCATCATCAATGACATGGAGCTAGAGGAAGCTGTGCTGGGCTGGCACAAGGCAGGTGCTCTAGCCCTGGCAGCTCTCACCTCTGTGGATGGTGTCCCTCCAAGGAAGGTCTTTACCATGCAGAAGCAGCAGACTTGGGCCCTGGAAGGCAGGAGGGTGAAGTGTATGGAAGACCCTGCCCACCAGCTGTCCCCTGAGTGCTGACAGTTATTGGGGACAGAGCAAGAGGGTTCTTAGAGCTCTGGAGCCAGGTATACTCTGCCTCTGGCCAGGCATCAGGGCCTACATCAGGCCAGCAAGCAGTGGATCAGCAAGGCGGGGAGCCTCGTGGAAGCTGCCTCTTCCGGATCCTTAGCCATCTCTGGCGCACACTTCTAGATTGTCCTGTACTGGGTGTTAATGATGTTTCTGTTTGTTTTGTTTTGTTTTAAGCAGCTGTAAAGCTTTTTAAATTATCCATTTTCAAGTCGGCTCCATGCCCAGAATGCTCTGTCAGGTCTCTGTGACTTCAGCCTTTTTGAGATAACAGGACTCCTGAGAGGGCTTTGACTTGGAGCAGTTGGGAACTGTTGATGCCTTTCTGGGTATAAGATGCTGAGGAAAGATTTACACTGGAAAAGAGAGAGAAGGTGAGAGATTGAGAGCACTTGGAGTGTGTGTTGGGATGGGGACAGAGAAGCCGAGGCTACCTCAGGGATCCTGAAGCTGCCCCAGGACCTGGGATGGAGTTAGCAGAGACAGTGGGTATGGCAAAGGTGGCTCTGGAAGCAGCCAGACGCAGGGCAGGGGAGAATCCTGCCTCTGCCTTTAAATCCAGTGAGTGCCTTCTAGCAAATGACTTCGCATCTGTGCCTCAGTTTCTTCATCTGTTGAGCTGTTTCCTGTGGTCTGTGGGACAAGGTCAGAGTCAGATGCAGGAGTGCTGTGCCCAGGCTCCACACCATGGCCCCTAACAGATTTTCTTGAAGCACTGGATCCTTCTAGATGCTTCCCCTGATAACCCCACCTTCCAGGTGACCCCTGCCACTCCCGGGTGCCAGCCTGATCTCAGGGTGAGGACTGTGCAGCTCATCAGACCCTTACAAGAGGCTGATGGGGTTAAACACTAGCCCCTTCTACCCAGCCCACCAAATCAGGGGCACCTTGTACCTCCAGATGCCCATCAAGGAATTTGGGCCCACATAGAGCTCAGACAATAGTAGCTTTGTTCTTCAGGAAAGAATCTTAATTGACTGAAGAAGAAGAAAAAAATCCGGGCTCTTCCTTACGAAGTTCTTAATTTAATAGGTGAAATGTCAGGGAAAATCAATGCCAGGCCATTTCCTTGCGGCCTCATTAGGGCGTCCATTAAACAACTTTTATGTTTTGTTTATAGTTGCTCCTTTACCCCTCTTATTCCTCTCTTTCCTCTTTTTCATTTCTTTTCTTCTTATTCTTTCTTTTCTTTTTTTTTAAATAAAAGAATGCTTTTAAATTTATGATGTTAAGAAGGGACATGGGCTGAGGAACTAAGTTACAAGAAACCTATTGGCCAGAGTTGGGAAAATCAGGCCATTGCATAAAAAGAGAAAGAGAGACCCAGAATGAAAGAGACAGAGAGAGAGAGAGTGAGAGAGAGAGAGAGTCAGTCCGTGGGAGATTGGGCCTGGGGCAGCACCATAAGCCATCTTCTGGTTTGGGATCTGAGGGGGAAATTTCCTTTCTCTTCTGAGGTCCACTGTCTTGCAGCACCAGCCAATCAAGAGAGGTGCTCCCTGGAAGTGGCCTCTTTCTGGCCTGCGTGAGTACAGCCCCACCTGCAAAGCAGTCTTAGGAAGCGATGACTCTGGCCTCCTTGGCTCTGACCTGTTCCTAGTCAGCCTGAGCGTGTTGGAGATGCTCTAACCTGAGGAAGGGCCCAGGCACAGAAGAAGCATCCCAGCCTGTGGTAGCTGGCATTGGCTGGGGGATGGGCAGGAGTAAGTTTCTCAGACTTTTCTGAGGCTGATTCCTGGGCCTTGAGGAATCAGCTTGGAGATGAGGCCCAGGCTGTCTGTGCTAGGCCCTTGGGAGCGAGACTGCTCTTCTCAGAGATGGAGGAGGAGCTATGGTGTAGCCCAGGCCCTGGGAGCAGCTGGGAGACAGAGATTTGGGGCAAGTGGCCCATGGGGACATACTCTCAGTGAACAGGGGCTTGGCTCTTCTGGAAAACTTCAGGAAACAAGGACAATCCTCTGGGAAGAGCTCAGGCTCTGCCACCGAGCCACCTTCCCTCTGTGTGTCCCTGTCCTTCAGAGCTGCAGCAATGGGGGTGGGGCTCTGCACCTGAGGTATCACTGTGCTGTGTCCCTTGGCACCTAGGAGCCCAGAGATCAGCTTTCAGGGCCTTCTGTTTCCTGTCTGAACAACTGAAGCATCTGTCCTTCCTGCTGATCAGGGCCCTCTGGACTCTAGTTCAGGTGTCCAAGACGTAACCTGCATGGGGCTGTTTGGGACAGAATGCACACTGTACCTAATGTGCACCCCAAAATGCATATGCTGTGAGCTCTCACCCCCAAAGCTCACACATTTTCTCACAAGACAAATAATCCACCCACCCAGCCAATGTCCCCAGCAATGTCCCCATGTGTGTACCACAAAGGCAGCAAGCAAGCTGGCACATACCCAGACAGCAGCAGCAGCCCTGCGCTCTCACTCCTGCACAGAAGGGTGCCATGGTGCCGCAATATCTGCCAGCTTCCACCCTCCTGTCTCCCTTAGGCTTTTCTGGGCAAGGTGGGGAGTAGGCTGGCATGGGTGCCAGGGAGGCAGCCCACAGAGCAGGCAGGTGCCAGGTGGCCATGCTTCTGCCCAGCGCCTGGCTCACAGGAGGTATGTGAAGCCCACACCCCACAGGCTGACTGACGCTCCCCAGACCCAGCCGCCGCCACCGTGTTCGTTAACAGGCGGTTTAGGGACAGGGTGGTGAAAGTCCCCACTGCTGCCTCCAGCACATGGACTGTGTCACAGCCTCGTGGCCATCAGGCCCCCAGCTGCTGCAGCCCAGCTATAAAGGGGGAGCCAGCAGTCTGGGGTGCAGGCTTCTGCTCGGAGATGGAGCCAGCCAGCAAGCAGCCCTGGACTCTCCTGTAGGTAGGACTCAGCTTTTGAGGGTTTTGCTGGTCGGTGGGATTGCCGCTTTGGGGTGACTGTCCCAGAACTCAGCCATCTGGTCCCTCTGGGTCACACGGGGGTGGAGATGGAGGAAGTGGCTCTATGAGGACGAAGCTATAAGCATGGCAGGCAGCCTGGTATCACCACGGGATCCTTGCTCTCAGTGGCAGAGGCAGAGGTGACAATTTTGTGGGACATTCCTGCCTTCCTCATATCCTGAAAGTCAAGGGTGAGGGCTCTAGCACAGGGAAAGACCTGGGATCTAACACTGTAGGTAGTTCCCAGCTCTGTGATGCTGGGTGGCTCAGGCAAGCTCTCTGAGCCTCAGTTTCTCTGTCTTCAAAGTGGACATAACTGCACCTACCTCCTAGGGTTTTTGACATGTGCTGGTGCTCAGGAAATGGCAGAGTTGACCCAGGCCTTTTCTCAAGGCTCCTTTTAAACCAGTTTCTCCAGATCCTAAGACTCTGTGTGCATGCTCTGTGTGTGTGTGTGTGTGTGTGTGTGTGTGTGTGTGTGTGTGTGTGTGTGTATGTTGGAGGGAAGCCAGTGCTTGATAAAAGCCCAGATCACCAGCCTCATTTCAAACCTGCCAATCACTTCAAGGCTCCAATGAGAGTGTGGTCATGGCACAGAGGGCGTGGCTTAGGGTGACCAGCTGTTTCTGTATGTTTGGGACCAACAGATTCCTCAGGGTGCACTAAACTAAGCCTGGGCAAAAACTGGGACATGTCAATCACCCCAATATGGCATCTTAAAACAGCCAGTGAGAAGATGGAGCTGGCACAGGAAGGACCGAGCTCTGCTTTATGTGCCTAACCTAAGAATCTGAGTCTTGGGAATTCTGGGGACACTGGAGCAGCTCACAGTAAGTCTCAGGTCCCCAGCCCAGGCTGGGAACTTCTGCACCTGTCTCTCCTGGATGCATCACTTCCGGGTCTCACCCAGCACCAGCTGTCAGGAAAGGGGGCTCAGGACCCCCCCACCCCCGTATAACTGCTGTCAGCAGGAGCTGCCTCTAGGGTTTGTATTTGAACCTTTTTTTTTTTTTTTCAGTGCTGCACATGGAACCCAGGGCCTCACAGGTGCTAAGCAAGCGCCTTACCCTTGAGCCACATCTTTAGTCCTGGAATCTTTCTTTTTAAGAGAGGAAGGAACAGTGTTGGGGAGGGGGTGGGCGTTGGGCAGGGCTGTGGCATGTACAAGAAAGAGGACAGGAGCTAGTCATGATGACACACATCTGTAATCCAAGCACTGGGAGGCTGAGACAGGAGGATCACTGTGAGTTTGAAGCCAGCCTCAGTTACATAGGGAGACCCTCAATCAAAACAGAAAGGACAGTTAAACAAAGAGAAAGAGAGAGAGACAGAGACAGAGACAGGGAGACAGAGACAGACAGAGAGGACTGGATCCATACTGGCATCAATACCTTTCCTGGGAGGCTTGAGAAAAACTGAGGGGCCTCTTATCACCCTTGAGGGGTCCCCAATCTGTGGCCACCCTGTCCAGCCTTTGTACCCCTGAGACGCCCCCTGAGAAAGAAGAGATCTTAGCTGTTGAGCCACAAATATTGTTTTTAAAAAATGAAACGCCCAGAGAGTCACTGTAGTCCCCAAACTTCATTTTAAAGGGATTATAGCAGCTGGCTTGTAAATCCCTGTTCTTCTGGTGGGGAGCTTAAAGGCCGGCTGGGGCGGGGCTGAGCAGGGGACGGAACGGGGGTCACTTCCTTTCCTGGAGAGAAAAACCAGGCTCCCACTACAGCTCCCGGCTTGGGCTTGGCCCCCACCCCGTGGGGACAGCAGCTGGACACAGGGCCCTGTGCTCCATATTGGGTGGCCTGGGACAGAAGCCAGTTCTGCCGTCAATTCCTGGGTGCTACCTCGCCTCTTGGGGCCTCTTGTGTGGCACAGATTTGAAAATAAAAAGTTTTCATAAGTAGGAGACCTCTCAGTAGTCTCCTATCTATCCGTGACAGAGGTGAGCAGGGATACTCTGCCCAGGATAACCACGGAGCCTTTCGGGGACAGACAAGTGCTAACAGACTTCAAAAACTTATTATCAATAGAGTGGGCCTGGGCAATACTCTGTGGACAAACAGAAGGTTCTGGAAGTCTAACACATGACAGACAGATACTTGGTGGTCTGTGTACTTCTTGGTGTTTAGAATTCGAGTCTGGGTTGATTGCTTCCCACAATGGGCTTTCATATCTAAGAGTACCAGCTCCTGAAAACGCGGGTCTCAGAGTCCTTCCAGCTGCCCTCCACACCAGTGATTTCCACATGGAAAGCTCGATGAGGCCCCAACACCCAGAGCAGCCTCTCCTGGGAGCACAGGACCGGCTTTTGGCTGAAATCTGTTCCCCATCCTGTCCCTGTCTCCTCCAGGGAGAAGACAGAGTAAGTTGGGCAGGGTTTTCAGAACTCCTGAAAAGTCTCCAAAGAATGCTTCTGACTGCCCAGGCCTGCGCTTCTGAGACTAGAAAAAAGGACCAACAAAAGCTCCAAAGAGGAAACAGCAGAGTCGCAGACAGAACAATACCCCGGCCACATCAGAGGAGCCCTTTCGCTGCTGCCTGCCCGGCAGAGTCGGGATGTCTGGGTACCACTCCCAGCCCCTCCCCACGACCAAGGCCAACCACTCTCGGGGGACCTCGGTTTCCCCAACTCTCCCCGCTTTCTGGACTGCCCTCCTGGGTGGTGTTAAGTGAGCGGGAGGTCAGAGCAGGCCCGATGGTGCAATCTCAGCCCGTGGTGCTGGAAGCTCTTTATTTTGATGTTGGAAATGGTCAGCAATCTGAACACCACGCTCATGACAATGAGTGAGTTAACATCTGTTCTGGATTTGATGATTCTCAGAGCAGTCAGATAGTCATTCCTGGGAAGAGCCTATGAAGCCAAGGGTACTTTTCCATTTGGTCAGCGAGGAAACTGAGGCACAGAGAGGAGGGGAAGCTTACATGAGGTCACATAGCTAGTGTCTGACAAAGGTCAGATTCAAACTCCTGTCTACTGTTGTCACCCGGGTATTTTTATAAAGCAGAAGACAAGATTCCTGCCTTTGAAGAGCTTTTTAACCCAACTGGGGAAATTAGGCTTCTTTTATTTTACTGTTATTTGTGGGTGTGTTTGTGTGTGTGTGTCTGCCTGTCTGTCTGTGTGTCTGTGTGTGCGCTAATAAATCTGTAAAAGTGTTATGAATGCCGCTTAACTTAGGAGATATAAATTCAAAGAAAAGAGAAATTTCTATGGGGTAAGTGGACAATGGGAATTCTTAAAGGAGGTGGATCTTAAAACACAAAACTTAAAAGTTCCTAACATATCACTTGTTCTCTCCACAGTATAAAATTCATTTTTCTGCTCATCTCTAAACATAGGATGAAAGCAAGACTTTCTTAGTCATTCATTCCAAATATTATGTGGAGCAGCCAGAGACTTAGCTCAAGTGATATTGTGCCTACCTTGCAAGCACAAGTGCTCGAGTTCGATTCCCTGGTACCACACACACACACACAACAATTATGTGGAGCCACACTGTGGGACACCTCTAGGCTAGATGCCAGCACCAGTTCATCCTCAGGGCCTCTTGACTGAAAAGGAAGGAGCAATATACAAAGAAACAGGGTCTTTTGGGTGATGGAGCGGGCTATGGACCTAGCTCTTAGTCTATTCTTTCAGGCCACTTCCCTCTGTCAAAGTGGCTGAGTTACTCGCTGGAGGGGGAGCTTGAGGGGCTCATACGGGGCTGGCCTGGGGTTCGGGTGGGGAGGGCTGTGTGGGAATGAGAAGCAGGATCTAGGCCTTGGTGAGCAAAGGCAAGGGCACCTGCTCAACCAGAAAGGTGAAGAGGGAGCAGGTTATAGAGAGGATTAGTAAACCAAGGAGGGCACAGCAGGTCAGGGTTGGAGCTGGGCCTGTGGCCATCAGGAAGGATGCCACCTGGTCAGGTGGGCGATTAGGACATGAGTTGTGTTTCTCACTACATCTCTGATCTCCAGCTGTTTAGTAGGGTGCTAAGCAAAGATGGGACACTGCTTTGAAAAGCAGACTCAGTGTGCACGGCAGAGTGACCCATGACACCCACACTGAGGACTTGTCTTCATCAGCTTTCCTGTCGCGGAGACATAATACCCAGTACTCACAGCCCAGTGGAGAAGTTTATTTGATGCACGATTTCAGTCCATGTTTGGATTCAGGCCTGGTAAAAGGCTTGGTGGAGGAAAGCTTCTCAGGGCGTGATGGCCATGCCAACCTGACCACCCTAGGCTTCCTCTCGCCCATCTCTAAGCTTGAGTGTCCACTGGGCTCACCTACTCTAATGTCCCCCCTGGACGCCACTGTCAACCCTGCCCTTTGCGCCTTGCTGTTCTCCTCTGCAAGGTCCATTGGCCCCTCGTAGCTCTTGACACTTGCTGGCTCTTGCCCCTTACACGTAGCAGGTGGAGTGGACTCTCTGAACCTCTGCCTGTACTGTGGCCTCTGTCTAGATGTTCCTCTCTGGGTCCCCATCTGGCTGACTTCTTCTCAAGTTCAAGTTTGGTGACTCCGCCCATCTGAAGAAGTGGCCCACTTATGCCAGCCATCCCTCCAGCCCTGCTTCCTTCTTTGCATAGTGTTTGGCAATATGGAATGGCCCTCTGTATTGTCTTTCTTGAAATATGACATCTATACACCACCTAGCTTTTCAAAGTCAAATGACACACTGGGCACGGTGGCACGTGCCTATAATCCTGGCACTCTGGGAAGCTGAAGCAAGAGGATCACAAATTTCAACCTCGCCTGGGTAATCAGCTGAGCCAGACACTGTCTCAGAGTGAAAAAGAGCTCAGTGCAAGGGTCCTGGGTTCAGTCTCCAGTAATGAAAAAGAAAAAGTCAGAGTCATAGCATACAATAAAACTATTAAAAAAAAAAAAAGCCCAGCAGTCCTCTTCTCAGCAAGCATTTTAGTTGCAGCTATTGTTTCTATTTCTCTCTATATATTTCTAAACAATATGCTTCATTAGAAATTCTTAACTTTTGTGTTTTATACATTACCCACGGTCCCTCTGCTCAAAGCCTGACTTTTACACACAAGCACACACATAGTCTTTCTTATCCTTTACAGAACACTCCCTGAATACTTTATTACAATTTTAAAATAAAGCTTATTATCCAGCTTTTACAATCATGACTGTGTAAATCCTACTCGAGCATAAACCATGTGGGGTAATAGAGCTGTTCCCTTTTTGCATCTTTATTATGTTTCTCTGCAACCATTTGGTGATGTTTAGCTCGATTCTTGTGTTCATCTGGTTATTTTTCTGTGTGCCTATCATTAATTCTTCCCTAAACTTCCGGACCGAGGTGAGAACTGCTGGCACGCGCCGCCTGGAGATAGTCTCCCAACGCCAGCTCTTCACTTCTTGGAGACACATTCACTGGTAGACTCACCATTCACAGAGGCAGATGGTGAGCTGAGGTTAGCCTGCCGTCCGCTGAGTTACACCCTTGTCTTGGTGGGGCACACCCTGCGGTAGCTTCTTGAGAAGGGGGACAGTGTTGAAAAAATGCACATGCAAAAAAATCATTGTTTAGCCCTCATGTTTAGTTTTAGTTTGGCTGCATATTTAATAGTGTTTGAAATAACAATTCCTCCAAATTTCAGGTTGTTCCTCTGTTGTTTTCTAGAGTTTTGTGCTATTGTTGAGAAGTTGGACGCCATCCTGATTCTTTGCGTGGGACTTACGTTTCTGTTTCTAAAAGTTCTCAGGATTTTCCTGGAGGGTTCTGAAATTTCCCGATGATATTCCCCGATGATTCTTTTTTTGGTTTTTGTCTATTATCTAGGCACAGTATGGTACCTAAAAACGTATCCTCATATTCCACGGCCTTCAGTTTGGAGAAATTTTCTTCTATTATTTCTTGTATATTCTCCTTTTTTCTACTCCCTGTCCCCCCTGCAATTCAAATGAGCTGTTTGCTGAAATTCCTGGCTTGATTCACTATTATTTAATATCTTTCCTCTTATATTTCCACTATCTTTTGGCTTTTGGTTTTCTGATTTATTTCCTTATTATTATATTCTATTGAATATTTTTATGTTATCTCTCATTTCTAAGCTTGAAGAGCCATTCCTAAACATATTCCTTTTTATAGCTACTTGGCAACTTCACATGAGGATGAATTCTAAGGTTTTTTTTAAAGCCTTTTTTCCCCCTTCTGAATTACCTCTGCTTCCCCTCATTGCTTTTTCCTTTTTGTCCCTTGTTTATTTGTTTGTGCTTTTCCGCATTTCTCAGCAGACCCAGGTGAGCCTGCTGCCTGTATCAGTGTGAGGTTCTATGTAGACAGCTGGACAGAGGTGCAAATGGGTAGGGCTTACGGGGGACCCTTGGAGAGAGACCCAGATGTTCCACCGGGAGCTCACTGAGTTTGCTTCGGGTCTTCTCTTGGGCTCAGGGTTCCTGAAATGATGGCTCACTCCATGTTTTCCCTGTTTTATGGGGTTGGATAAATCTGGGCTGTGTGGATCCTGACAATTTTTGGAAAAAGATAAGCAGAAATTTGCTGCTCTGGCTGGGGGTAGAGGCCCAGAGTAGCGATTCTGCAGGGAGCAGGGAGTCTGGGGATATCCAGCATTAGATTCCCAGGTCCTGTGGATGGGGCCATTTGGTCTTCCACTTCCCCTCAGCCTGTGATAGGTGAGAGGTAGAAGGAGCCAGCCGGATACAGACGCAACAGCGATGTCACAGCCTCTCAGAGCTGAGCCTGTGGTCGAATGGGGCAAGGAGACACCCTTCAGGGGTGCAGGAGCAGAACCCCAGGCCAGCGTGGAGGATAGCCATCGTCTTTCCTGGGTGCTTCTGGGCACTTCCCTGGGCTAACGCCCCACACACTGTGAGCCCGACCTCCAGGGTGAGATTTCCAGTCGCAGGAGCCACTAAGGTGACCAGGTGGACAATTAGTCCTCTTCAACCCATCACCCAGGCTTCAGCTTCAGAACCTCCGGCAGTGGTAGGGACTGTGGCTCTGATGGTGACCCCTCCTCACTGTCTTGGGACCCGGCTTTCCCGGCCTTGGCTCACGGTCCACTTGTCTGAAGTCGCTCAGTGGAGGGCTCATCCGCTGAGGTTCTGCTTCCGGTTCCACAGGTTCTGTTCTGGTGGTGGGTGCCTGTGGTGTGAAGTGTGGCAGTGATGTCACAGGAATAGTGGGGGCTCTGTACCCCCAGCACTCTTGAGCCACCTCCTCCCCAGAGCAGTTCAAAAAGGCTCAGGGTTTTAGCCGCTGCAGGACTCCAGGGGGCAGCCTCCCAAGTGTTTTTCCATTCCCACATGCACACCCTGCCCACCCTTCTCGCTCCTGGACAGCTTTGTGATCGTGACAGGCAACTTCACTGTTAACTTCTGTCTCCTCACCTGTAAAATGAGGATAAGAATAGGACCTGATTCTTGGGGCTGTAATGAAGGTTACAGGGGGTGTCGGGTCCCCTTCCATCCTCCTTCCTCTTTGTCCCTGGTCAAACCTATCCCCCTTTCTTCATTCACTGTCACTCTTTAGGGGATGGGTGGGGGACAGTGATTTCCAGAGAACTTGAACTCAGGCCAATCGGTTGCATGCCACAGAGCCAACACCCAAGGTAGAAATTTGGGGTATCCTCTGTGTCCCCTGCCCTGCGTCATTTCTGATTTCTCCCTTCTTTTTTCTGATTACATGAGGGAGATTTTTCCTGGGAAGCTCTCAGCCCATAAAATTCACAGCTGTGTCTCTGCCTGGATCTCAAGAGCAGAACCTGAGACAAAGAAGACTGCGGAGAGAAAGACAGCTGTCTGGGGTCACATAGTGACTGGAGACCATTCAGGCGCCCAGTCCAGGGCCCTTGTTCTCCAGTGTTGTGACCTGACCATCCCCCTTGGGGAAAGAGATGGGAGCACCATTGTCATCCACGCCAGGGCCATGGCAGCTTCCAACCCTCAGTTCTTTCCTTTAAAAAATGGGTTGGACTAGAACTAAATGGAAAGACTTTAAGTTCCCTCTAAAGCAACTAACACCCTAAACACAACAGGTGCTTTGTAAGTGGAAGTTTTTCCAGGCAGGTACCTCAGCATAGCTGCTTAGGCAACCGATCAGCTGATCAGTGGGGGGGACCCTAAAAGTGATGTGCATTTCGTCTTAGCTAAGGTCACAAAAGTGTGCCCAAGTTGCAGGGGTTGAGGACTTTCCTCAGTGCATTACTTCATTTTCTGACACCTGCCTCGTCTCCCTGCTCACAGCACACCTGTGGTACACTCGCCACTTCCTTCAAGTGGATGGAAAATCGACAGATGCTTAGGACCAAGCTAAAAGCCAGATCCTGGATCCTTCCAACTGCTCATTGCTATCTTTATTTTTTTAAAGTCTTTCCAAAACATTCATGAAGCTGTCATAGAAACATTAATTTTCCTTTCTTCCCGTATTATGCAATTTTCTTACTACTTAATTCAATTCCATGCTTATGAAGCATAATCGATGTCAACAGGTGGACCGCCACACAGCTGGTACAGTTGCGACTCAGCAAGGGGGCAGAAGTTCAGGGGTCAGTGAGTCACAGCTGCTCGCCGTCAGCATGCCACCTAAGTACCCTGTCGTATCTTCGAACCTACTTTATTGTATTTTAGAATTCCCTGTTATGAAATGGTCCACATTGCTGTCTTGTCTCCAGGACTCCCTTATTTTGACAACCGTATAATACTCCACTCTGTGAGTTCAGCTTGTACTGAGTCTTGTACTCAGGACCAGCTCTGGCGTCCAGTTCTGAGGGTTTTCTGAGGGATCTACCTGGGAGTTGAATATTCCAGGTCTTGACTTTCTAATTCCAGGAGGTGGCACCCAGTTCCCCTAAAGGAGACGTGTAGGAGTTACCAGCAGTCAGAGTAGTCTGGGTGTCTCTCTTATTTGGTGATAGGCTCTTTTAATGCAAAGCGGAGAACGAAGCCATCTTCAAAGAGATGGGCTGTTGGAGTCCGGAAAGCCTTCCTCCACATCACCCCATTTTGCCCTGCTACAGCTCCACACGGACTGTGACCACACCAGGCTTCCCGTCCCTGTTCCCCGGCCAGGCGCGGTGCCTGGGACCCAGTTGATGCTCAGCTCATGTCTGATAAACGCATGCATGCGCGGATGGGGCTCATCCGCAAAGGACGCTTCTTACTGGGAATCCCCCCCCACCCCCAGCCCCACAGCCTGTAAAAGTAAAAGCTTCATCTGGTGTCCAAACCCCGGCCTCCTGTTTTCACCAGCAGTAATCCACTGCAAACCCTGCCGGCGAGGGGCGGACCATTTGGGATGCATAAAGCAAAATGGAATCATGTGCAGAACCTTTCGGGTGGGTGGGTGGTGATGCGCATCTCGTCTGGAGCGTGGGGGGCCGTGGGGCGCAGGGCTGGGCTGAGGAAGAGCTGGGCTGGCAAGAGAGGAGGTGAGCGGGAAGGGGAGTTACCTCCGTGTGTACACCCTGAGACCTGTGGGGGGCAGGGACAGTGGGGGAGGGGAGGCCCTACAGAGGGTCCAGGGACCCCTGCTTGCTGCCATTGGGAGCGTCTGAGGACGGGTGGTCTCCTGGGCCGCCCCACCGGTGGGGTGGGCTGGGCCGCTGGCTTCCCTTAACCGGGTGCGGGGCAGGGGCTGGCAGGGGTTATGGGAGAATTTGTGAGGATCCGTGGAGGCTGTTTTGCTGATGTTTTATAAAAAAAAAAAAATACTATTGTACTGTTTGTTTTCTCTGATTGTAAATCAAACACATGTGCATGGTAGAAAAGCTGGAATAGTTAAAGAAAACAATAAAATCATTAAGCCTCCTCCCACCCCTCAGGTCCCCCATATTTCCGGTCCCTCTCTCCACCTCTCCTGTGCTGAGGCTGAAGGAGCCTTGCACAGGAGCAGGGGCTCTGCAGCCCCAGAGCACGAGTTCCAATCCTGGCTCTCCGTGAGGAGTGAGGAGTGAGGACAGTCCCGCCTCTGCTCAGCCTGATGGACAGTTCACAGAATGCAGTGTGTTGGGAAGGAGAGTTTGAGGTCACAGGAGCTTGAGTGGGTGACCAGGCCAGCAGGGTGACAGAGGCCTTTGTGGCAGGACAGAGCTAAACAAGGGGACCTTCGAGCCGTGGCTGAGTGGGAGGCTGATCATTCTCCTGGAGGAAAAGTTTCTTCAAAACATAACTCCATGCAAACTGGGCATGAATGATAGGCCAGTGTGTCCCAAATGTGGCCGCATGTGTCCGCCCTCCGTGGCCTTGTCACTTTCGCTTAGCGCTGGAGCAGCACTCTCCCACAAAGGCCGTGCCGGCAGCACTGGAAACTGCTATGCAACGTCGCGTCCTTCGAGTGAACGTAGAATCCCTCATCTACTCGGGGCACGACCCTGGCTACACGTGGTCCACTGGACAGTTTTCCCAAAGGACCTGCCTCTGGGCCCCTGGACCGTCCCGCCATGCCGCAGGGACCCAGGAAAGCAGAGTGTAGAACATACTCCTGCCCTGGCAGGCCCTGCCCAGCTGACCTCTGATGTCATGGAAAGTTGGCTGGCAGCTGCTGGCTCTCACCGGGCTAGCCAGCCCCGGGCTGGCAGCCACCACTTGACCACAGCTGGGCGCCCAGACCCTGTGCCAGGACATCAAGGCTGGGCTGGGGCCTCATGGGGCCGCATTGCTCCATCCTCTGCCTCACATTCATCTCTTTGTTCTGTCCCCACAGCTCCCAGACCCCTGGCTCCAGCCCCCATGGGATGGAAGAGCTGGGGAGGGGTCTCTGGTCTGTTCCTAATCATTTTTGAGGCCTTCTTGTAGCCTGGCCGGTCTGGGACAGACACCAGCTCTCTCCTCCACTCCGTTTGCAGAAAGAGTACAGTGGGATGGAAGAAGGAGAGGGTGGGAGGCCAAAGCCACTCCTCCTGGGGGGCTGGGCTGGGTGTAGGACTGGAAGAGGCCTGTGGGGTACTCACATCCAAGTTCCCATTCTGCACCCCAGGCCACCTGGGGACACAGACACCCAAGTATCACCTTAGGTCCCTGGAAATGTTTGAGTGAATGGTTGAAAGAAATGGCTACTGGGCTCCCACCACGGAGCCTCAGGCCGCAGGGGATGCCCGGAAGTTGTGGATTCCCTGCATTTGCCTCTCTAGGGCCGCGCACTTCATGGAAACTGTGATGAAGGGTAGTGTCTCTTCCGGCTCCATATCACAGAGGATTAGAGGGAGGTGGTTCATGCTCTTCATGCCCGGGCAGCTCTCCTCGAGAACACAGCCTGTGCCGTCCTCATGCTCTGGGGAGACTCTCAGTCCCTGGCTGTTCTGTGCACCCTGATTGTCTCAGGCTCAGGGTCCCATCCAGGTCCCAGGCAACGAACCTCCTCTTCCTTGTCCCATGATTCAGAGTGGACACAGCTGCTTTCCCAGACCTGCTTTGGCTCATGGCAGTCCTGTCAGGACACCTGAGCTCCCTGGACCTCAGTTTCCTTGTCTACAGGGGGCCACACACATTCCTCATGCCTCAGGTCCACAAGGAACAGGTGGCAATGCTGGGTTCCCACCCAACAAGAATGCCAGGTGCCTCCAGCTCTTCTTGTCATTTCTCCATGGCATATGGGGACCATGGAAGTCCAGAGAATGATGCCACCCAAGGTTCCCAGTAGAGGAGGTGGAGAAGAGAGTCTCCGACCCTGTGTCTGTGTATCCCCTCCATGAACCTCCATGGTGCCAGGAAAGCTCTCCAGCTGGGTGTCCGGCATCACAGGCAGCCTCTCTCTTTGGGTGCAATGAGCCCCAGTCATGGCTTCTCTCTGGAGCTCATGGCGGGATGTGCTCCCCAAAGTGATGTTCTCCGATGATCTAGAGAAGGCGCTTACCCTCCATTACCCAGCCATAAAGATGGCAGCAGGTGATGACTTGGAGACCTCAGAAATGAGGGTGGGTGGGAGTGAGCAGAGAGTCCACGGCCAGGCTCTGCTGCAGCCGAGACAGCGCGAAGAGGCCTGGAGGGTGTCAGGTGAGAAGACGGCCGCCATGGGAGGTGTACGGAGACACCCTGGGACTTGCCGCTGACTGGCACACAGTAGGCCCCACTAGATATCTGGTGCCCAGGCTAGCCGGCCACAGCATGGCACATCCGCGGCCCCACCCTGCTCCGAAGCTGGGGCCACACCCGCCCTGGCATGCAGAGGCTTCAGCCCGGCCACTTTCCCATGCACGGGGACCCGCGGAGGCCGCCAGGGAGTTGGGCATTGTCCTGCCCAGAAAGCTTCTGCTTGGGTCATTAATAAGAGCACATTTTATTAAAGGCAAGCAGGCTTCAAAGAGCTGTGGGTTTATGAGAAGAGACTTGGATGGAAGTCATTATTCTTGCCGCCCCATCTCACCCTGCGTTCTCTGTCTCCTCTGTCTTCCACTTAGCCCACGTTTGATCTCCTGCCTGAGTTTTCTTCTTGAGGCCCGGGTCCAGGGGGACGGGCGGGAAGGATGGGAACCCTTTGAACTGCCCTCTGGTCAGAGGGAGGCGGCAGGGATGGCAGGGAGGTATCTGGATGGTGGCAGGCCCTCAGTGCCCTGTTCTGTGCCACACCAGGTGAATAAGAGGGCTCTGGAGCCAGGTGTGGTGGCACATAGCTGTAACTCTAACTCTTTGGGAGGCTGAGGCAGGAGGATGGGAAGTTTGAACCCTATCTTGGAGACATAATGAGACCTTGTGTCAAAATGAAACAAATAAAGAGATGAGGATATGGGGGCCCTGTTTCCATCCCTAGTATGACAAAGAGTCAAAGAAGGGGACCCTGGTTTGCCCTTTTGCTCTACCATCCCCAATACATGTGCTAATAATCACAACAATGAATACAGGACAGCTATGTCCCACGGGCTCTGCTGGGCGGGCCGTGTCTCAATTTCGGCTTCCCAGCAGTTACTGCTGTTTCACACATAAAGAGCAGAGTCCCCAGACACTGCCACCTCACCACAGTTATGGGCAGATGCCACTGCTCTGGTGACTTTGGCCAAGTGACCCAGCTCTCCAAATGCTGCCTCTCTACCTGGAAGGTGAAAAGATCAAACTAATCACATGCCCATGTGAGTCATATGGACTCAGACATCGTTTTCTCTGGGTGTCACCACAGTCATTGTCAGGGCAGCAGGGCCACCAGCACCTGGGGGACCACAGAGAGAGGGGAAATCTTCTGGAGGCAACTCTGGGGAGCAGTGGGGTGTCCAGGCCAAAGCAGTGGCCTGGGGATGAGCCGTCATTGGTCTTGGTCATCCTCAGATGTCACTACTGGGTATGACTCCCCCAAATGGCTGCAAGCTGCCAGGAAGGGAGTCGAGGGGGAGCTGGTCCAGATGAGATTGGGAACATGAGAGAGAGAGAGAGAGAGAGAGAGGAGGAGGAGGAATGAAGTGGCAGCTAGGGAAGGGGCAGACAGACAGAAAGACACTGAGAAAGGCCAAGATAAAGTAGACAGAGGAAGAGAGGCAGAGTGATGGAGAGTTGTGGAAAGCAGGTGACAGGCTGGTGAAGAAGCAGGAGAGAGATGGGAAGCAGAGAGGAAGGCGCGGAGAGGAGAGGAACAGGCAAGGAGATGTGGACGCAGGGCCCTGTCCTCCAGCTCCAGGTCGGCCAGCAGAGCAGCCCCGCCTGACCCTCCCTGACAGCAGCGGGGTGGGGCCTAGACGGCCACCCTGAGCCTCAAGGCCTCAGAAGACACTGGCTGGACAGGGATGGAGAGGCCTGGGCTTCTTTTGGCTAAACCCAAACTATGAATGTCCAGCGCAATTTCGGGAGTGAGCGAGACCCCCGAGCACAGTCCCACGTGTGCTGCGTTTCATGGCAGCTGGACTGCCGCGGATGTTAAGCAAACATGTGCTCTCAGGTTCAGTCACGGATGGAGACTGGATGGGAGCGATTAACCAGAGCGGCTCTCCCAGCTGGAAAAATACATCATGGACGGAGGCTTCGCCCAGCTGCATGGGCTGGGCCCCTAATCCAAGATGGCAGAGGGCGCCCTTCTGGTCTCCAGAAAAGGGAGGCCTGGGTGGCCAGGAGCTCAGGTCTCCCTTTCCAGTCTCGAGGGCACTGACAGCCCAGTTCTTAGAAATGAACAATGACAGCAGCTTCCTTTACAGAGTGTGGACTCGGGCCCAGCCCATAGAGCTCATGGAGTGAGTCACGAACACCTGATCCTTAAAATGACCCTGTGAGGCTGATCTTATTTTAACCAATTACTTCCCATTGTTTAGCTTGGTTTTTTGTTTTTTTTGTTTTTTTTAATGGAAGCAGCCCTATATTTGAGACAGAGAAACTGAGTCAGTCTGATGTGTTCAAGATCACAGCTAAGAAAAGACAAAGCTGGCCAGGTGTGGTGGCACATGCTTATAATCTCAGCCTTTGGTAATCTGAGGCGGGAGGATTGCTGTGTCTTGGAGGCCAACCTGGACTACACAGTGAGATCCTGACTGAAAAAACAAAAAGAAAGGACAAAGCTGAAAGTTGGAACCCAAACGTCCCTGGGCACAGCTTTCCCAGTGAGATGAGGCAGGAGCTTCTGTAGGGAGGTCTTGGCTGGGGTCCTAGCGGTGCCCAGGGGCTGGAAAGAGGGACAAGGGGACACTGCATCTCTGTTGGGACAGTTTCACCTAACAGCATGTGCTCCGGCGGGCACAGGGGTCCTAGCCTCCTCCCCCACCCCCAAACCTTTCATCTACAAGTAAAGGAATGCACAACTAACAACAGCTTAAACAATAAAGACTTCTAATTACTTCCCATAAGAACAAAATATGGATGCAAAAAAGCCTAAATGTGGTGTAACAGCTAAATAATCCCATCAAAGAGCAGCTTTTTATCATCCTGTTGCAGGACTGAGCTGGGTTTCTGTCTTAGGCTGATTACCTTATGGCCTCCGAATGCAGGGACATGACAGCCTTGCTCTTGGTTACCCTGGCTCTGATCAGGGAACCGAAACCTTCCCAGAAGGCACCAGGATCTTTCCCCTCCAATCTCAGTGGCCAGAAAGGAGTCACAAGGGATGCTGGGAAAGTGGATCTCTCACAAATGTGACCTTCAAAGTGAGTGGTGGGAAAGGAATAGGGCCTGGCCAGGGATAGGTCGGGAAGGTGTGGCTGTTCCTGGCTACAGTGGTTGATCTAAAGTGCAGGCAGATGCTTGAAGCAGGTTGGGGTCCTGCCTGGGGCTCACACAGGGAGGCTCAAGGTCTCCCTCTGCCTTCCCAGATGGTGAGACTGGCCAGGCTGGTGGAAGCACAGTATGCTGACTATGGCATTGGACTTGGCTTTGCCCTGCTGAGTGGCTGGAGTTGGTCTTCAGTGGGAGAGAATGAGGCCAGGGCAGAGTGGAGCGGAGGAGAGGGAGAGAGAGAAAGAGAGGCAGAGACAGAGGGACTTTTTCTTATAGATTTTTCCTAATTTATGTTTTTGTTACTACATGTTTGAGGCACATACGACGTTCCTTGTGTGGACAGAACACATCTTAATTCTGTCATTCTCTGTCTCTTGGTCCCCTTCCCCTTTTCAAAGGATCAGCCTCCCTGTTTCCTGTTATCTTTTACTTTGCTCTTTATTTATACTCTGGGTTTTTCCTATAAGAGAAACCAGGGAATATCAACAGTCCCCCCCCCCCCCCCAGTGCCAGACTGGGGAAGGTTGGGCCCTCTGGCCAAAGAGTCCAGGAAAACCTCCTCCCTCAGCCACTTGTGCAAGTCCAGGAAGGGGCGCACCTGTGGGGAAACAGCCCCGAAGGGGGGCCCGGGGAGGACGGACCTAGCGGTTAACCAAGCCATGTCCGCAGAGCCTGTGCCAGTCCACCGTGCAGCCGAGATGAGACCATACCCCCGGGGCTTTGTCAGACTGAGGCAGAGGGGAACCTAGGTGAGGTTATGAGCTGAGGGGACAAGACGCCAGCTCATGGCCGCTCCTTCTGCTGCCCCGGAAGGCTGTGTTAGCCAGAGCAGCACTTGCTTTTCTCTCGACTCCCTCCCGGCTGTGGGTTGACTGGCTTTGCCAAGCTCCTCGGTGCCCGTGTGACCAGTGTGACCAGGCCTGAGTCCTCACTCCTTCTCAGGGGTTTCAGTGGTACAGGAAGTTCACTCACTTATTCATTATTTCCTCTTCTTCCATCCACCCATCCGTCATCCACCTACTCATCATCCACCCATCTATCCATCCCCTCGTCTGCCTGTCCTCTCAGCATTAGAAAGATGGGCAGGCTGGACCCTGCCCTGCTCGTCCTGGATCCAAACATGCCAGACTACATGCAGAGGAGGGAACGCACAGGGAGGGGTTGGCAGTTTCAGCGATGGCAGTGGTGGGTCTGCTCCCCGTGAGCTCAGTCTCTCCCTGAGGCACTAGAACTGGAAAGGCAGGAACTTGCCCGCTGGCTGTGGGCACAGAGATGGCTGAGACCTTCTGGATTTGACATGCTGCTCCGGGCTGCTCTCCTGAGCTGACAACCTCTTCCTTTTAGAGCACAAGTCTGCTCATATCTTACACTCAACAATTCTCTGCAGCTCCCGATGTCTTAGGGAAATGCCTCAGTTTCACTCGGCTGCGTCCTGTTTTCAGTCCGTTTCTCCCCCAGACCCCGTGCCCAATGTATGGCCCTAGGCACCCACAGGCCCCCATCTTCCTCTCTCTGCTCCCACTGTGAGCGTCTGCTGATAACTGGTTCTATAGAAACCCGTGAAAAATTAAATCCCTGACTTGTAGCGCTCACCGATTTCCATGGAACAAATTCTCCCCCATGGGTCATGCTGAGCCAGGATGAAGCGCTGTGGAGTTGGAGTGGGAGGCACCCACCTCCCCTGTGGCTTTGCTGAGCCTCAGTGTCCCCTGGCTGCAGAGGGCTCGGGAAAGCATCTCCTTCCCTGTGCCATCATGAAATGGGCAGCACACACCGAGCACACAGGGGCTGTGCAAATCTATCTCTAAGGCAATTGGCAGGCCTGGGCACTGGGAGGTATGTGCACGGGGACAAAGATGTGGACGAGAGTGCCAAGCAGGGTCAGTGCTATCTTGGCTGGCCATGACCCAGCAAGGTGTGCCCACCTGGAGGCCTGGGCGGCCTCAGAGCTGCTCCAGCCAGCACCACCAGGCTGCAGGGCCATCGGCATGGAGCCTGCTTTCCAGCCTGCTGTAGCCAACAGAAAAAAATCTCAGTGTGCCAGATGCGCTCGATTCCAGGCCCAAGGAGTTAATGAAGAGATGCTGAGATGGTTGGGAGCCACCGTGGAGGGGCCAAGGAGGAATTTTCTCATTTCTCATAAAACCTTAATCAGCATTAGTCACTTGGGGTCATTACTGGGGCTTAAAATAGCCACCAGCAGCAGCTTTAATGACGCATCCAAGGCCGCTTTCCTCTGGTCCCTAAGGCAGCAGGGTGGGGCTGGTCACTAGCGCTCAGTCCCCGCTCTGTCTTAGTCCCCGCTGTTCCTCCTGGCTGAGGGCTCCCATGCTGAGCGATTTCCGCTGGCCTCTGGGGCACACGGGTGTTCAAAGGTGCGTGGGGTGCGGTGAGTGACGGCGGGTGGAGGGCGAGAGGCTGCTGGGCGGCTGGCAGGGCACAACGTAGCGCACACAGTGAGACACGCACGCTCGGCCCCAGGGCAACAGGACTGCAGCTCACGAAACACCTTTCCTGTCCCATATCAGGTTCTTGAAAAGTGTTGTTTTCATCATTCAATCAAATAATAACAAATGCTGACAGAGGAAACTTCCGTACTGTTGGTGGGAATATAAACTGATACAACCACATGGAACTCAGTATGGGGACTCCTAAAAAAGTGGAAACTAGAAACTATCCAACCAAACCATTTTCCTTGTAGGTATCTTCCTGAGTGAGTTAAGGACATTCCTAGTAAGGGATCCATGCATGCCTGTGTTTATAGCAGGACAGTTAATAATAGCTAAATCTTGAAAGTGGCCTACATGTCCATCAACAGATGAATGGATAAAGAAATTGTGGCATTTATGGACAGTGGAGTAATTCTATGCTGCAAAAAGGATAAACGAGTCATTCATAGAAATATGGCTGCACTAGAGACCATACTGTCGAATGAAGTAAACCAGACACACACGTTGAATATCACACACTTTGAACTTCTCATGTAAGATGCTGACCTGGGTATTGTGATGACAGCGGTCAGCCTGGCTGGCAGAGCTGTCTCCATGAGACTACAAGTGACATTCCACACTGTGTGACACATAGGTCACATAGCTGGCCTGGAACTCTGCTGAGCCTAGGCTGGCCTCAAACTCATCGCGATCCTCCTGCCTCAGCCTCCTGATTGCTGGGATTACAGGAATGTGCCACCCACCCAGCTTGTTCTAAGGACTGAGACAATGAGTCCAGCAAAGCCAGCCTGGTGCCTGGTACTCAGTGATTGTTCCTGGTACTCAGTGACTGTTCCACATAGAACTTGTCACCCACAGTTGTTAGGGCAGCTTCAGGACAGCCTGGTCCCAGCTCGGCCCAAAAGCAAAGGGGGCCAGGGCCTCGGGGTGTTGATGCTCCCTGCCCCCACCCTGGCCAGACTTGGCCCGGCCTGCTCCGGGACCTGTCTGTGCAGCCAGCCTGGTGCCCTCCTCCCGCCTGCTTTCTGGTGTGAGGGCAGCTGCCCTGGGTCAGGGCAAGGCCTGGAGCAAACGGCTCTTTGGCTTTCAGTTTCTGCAGCTGCCCCTTCCTCTGCTTGCCCCATCCCTCCCCTCCAGCTTCCTGCTGCCCCAGCTCTTCCCTTCCCTTGTGAAATCCCAGCCCCTGCCTGCTCCACAGCCATGACATAAAGGCCTCGTGGATTCCGACTCTGCTGCAGCCCCGAGGCTGCTCCTAATTCAATTATGGTGAGGGGGTTTTCTCCTTTCCTCCCTCCCCCTCTCCCTCTCCCTTCCTCCCCCCCTTTCTTTTTCTCTTAGATCAAAACAGAAAAGGCAGACACTGTGACCCACAGAAGACGCTGCTGCTGAACATTCTCCTCTCGGCCCCTCCAGGGCTAACGCAATGCCAGGCCCCTCTGCTCTGGGAGCACGTGTGCCAGCTGGGTCTGGGCTCTGTTGGGGTTCCGTTCTTGTGCCTCCCTTCTGATGCTGGGGACCCACAGAGGTGTCTGACCTGAGACACATGGCCGCCCCCTCTGTTGGTCCAGCCTGGCCTCGGGCAGCCTCTGGCTGGACCCAGGAAAGGCCTCTCTCTCCAAGGGAAGAAGTTCTCGTCCCTCATTCCTGCACTGCACATGTATCCTTCCTGCAGACCTGAGTGCATGCCATATCTATGCAGAAGCCACTGCCTGGACGAGCAGGCCACATGGGGACAGGGCAGTGACAGGGGGCTGGGCCTGGTAGCCCTGGTGGTCACTGCCCTCGGAAGGCCCTACTTAGGCACTGCACACCAAGTTCTGTTTTCAGGCGAGGGGTGAGTGCCCGTCAGGTCCCAGCCTGGCACTAGGACGTGGCGACAGGAATAAGCCACACTCTGGACCCATGAAGATGACGTGAGAGGGCCTTTCTGGCTGACACCCTAAAAGCAGCAAGAAACACTCAAAAGATGTGCCAGGGGGGCAGCAGGTGGAAGGCTGGGGAAAGCACACGCCAAGCAGGTGCTCTGCCACTGAGCTACAGCCCCGCCTCCAACTGAAGAGGATTTTAATAATCACAATCCTTCAGTATTTACTGCATACTACAAAAATAGGATCGATGTTACAGGCACTATGAGGGTTTAAGAAATATAGATAATAGGAGTGTGAATTTAAAGCAAATACGAGTTGCTGATGCTAATTCAATAATAGTGTCGATGGTAAAAGTTGTGCATGTGGTAAGAGGAGGGAGAAGAAGAACAAGAAGACAGCAGGGAGCGTGAACGGCGCACCAGGGACCAGCTTACAACTGCCCGCGCTGGCCTCACAAATGACGACACTGCAGTGGAGAGTGGCAAAGGGATTTGTGCAAACTGGCACACCTTTGTACCGTGGAGTGACTTCCTGCACGTCAAAGGGAAAACGGAAGGTGAACAGTTACTTAGCCAGGTGTGGGGCGCACATCTGCAATCCCAGTACTCCGGGGGTCTGAGGCAGGAGGATCCCGAGCTCGAGCCCAGCCCGGGCAACTTTCTTAGCAAGATCCTGTTTCAAAATTTTAAAAATGTAAGGAGGGCTGGAACAGTACCGAAACGCAAAAAAGGTTTCACAGATTGTTACCTGTTGAAAGAAAGCATGCTGATATTTAATGCTGGAAAAAGTCTGACTTTTGAAGAAAATTAAAGTTGTCCTGTAGATCATTTTATAGGAAATACTGCGACATGAAGGACTTCTATAAAACTTTTTTTTAAATCACTTCAAAATGTTAGAAGAGTTGCAAGGATAGAAGGTGCACCCATGACAGCATGACAGATGTACCCCTTGTTCACGAGCATGTCCCATGTCACACGTCCCAAGTCCTTCCAATGTCCCTTCCATCTCCTTTAAACTGGGGCAGTTTCTCAGTTTTATCTTTGAAATTTTAGAAATCATGGAAATAGCTTGCTCATTATCAGACTTGAGAAAACTAAACGTACTAAATTGAGTACCTATTGGTAATTAGTTTAAAAAATTGACAGTGGTTTGACTAAAATTTTAAAAAATTCTTTCCAAGACAATCCTTGCCTAGAAGTATCTAGGATGCGGCCACTTCTCAGGACGAACACTGTTGCCTCTGCAGACTGAACGACGGGCCTTGGTTGTCCCTGACTGCTCACCTGGCATCGCATCTGGACAGCCAGCCAGGTGCATGCATCCTACGGTGTTGCTATGACCTTAGCATAGCCCAAAGCCTGAGCTAACAGCAGACACTCATTTTCCAGTACTTTTGTGGGCTGAAATCCAAGGTCAAGTGAGCACTACGCAGGTGTCCTCTGCAGCCTCTCCTCTTGCAGATGGTTGTGGGGTTTTGTTGTTGTTGTTGTTGTTGTTTTGTTTTTAAACAAGATCTTGCTATGTACCTGGGCTGGCCTCAAACTCAGAGCAATCCTCCTGCCTCAGCCTCCTCTGGAGTGCTAGAATTATAGGCTTCCGGGGCAGATGGCTGCTTTGCCCAGTGGCTCCTTTCTGCATGTACACACCTTGTCTCTTCCTTTTCTTTCTTTCTTTCTTTTTTTTTTTTTTTTTTAATTTTTGAGACAGGGTCTCGCTTTGTAGTTCAGGCTGCCCCTGAGCTCAGCCTCGATTTCATAGCAATCCTCTTGCCTCTGCCTCCTTAGTGCTGGGATTATAGGGGTGAGCCATCACACCCGGCCTTGTAGTATGTGGTACTGATTCCTAGTGGATATGAGTCACCATGCTTGGCATTGTTGTATGTGGTTACTGGGGCTCAAACTCAGGACCTTGCTTGTATGCGGTTACTAAGGATCAAACTCAGACTTTGCACTTGCAAGGCAGACGCCGGAATCACTGAGCTAAATCCCCCACTCTCTTCCTTTTCTTATAAAGACATTAGTCCTGGGATAAGAAGGCGCCATCCTATGACCTTATTTAACCTTCACCTCTTCCAAGTACGGTCACCTTGGGGGAGAGGGCTTCAATACACGTACACAGAGAGTGCGACTCATTCTAAAACACGCAGGCAGGGGAAGAGACCGGGAAAGCTGAGGCTGCCCTGCGTCCCTCTTAGGGACTGTCTGTGCCCACCATGAACGAGCCGCCTGCACCGGGACAGGGCTCCTCGCGCGTCCCTGCAGGCTGTGCGTCCAGTCCTCAGCCCGGAGTTGCCTTCGGCTCTTCCACTGACGCCACTCGCCACTTGCGCCAGCACCCTGCGGACCCGCTCCCACGCTGTCGCCACCATGCCGCACTCCTGAGCAGCCTCCGGCCGCGTTCCTTGCGCTCGATTCTGCGGTTCTTGCCCGTGGTCAGCGCCGAGTCTGACGCACGAAGCCCACAACCCACTCGGGAGCGCCCGAGAGTCGCCCCTTCCAGACCCTCGGGGCGGTGCCCAGCGGGAAGAGGTGGGGCGCAGTTCTCCGCCTTCCTGCAGCTCAGCAAATTGCAATTTATGACTCCCAGTCCACATGAAAAGGGCCCCAATTAAGTCTTTCTGGATTTATTTGGAATGTTGAATTAATTTGGAAAACAAGGGGAAAAAATAACTTGGTTCCAGTCCAGTGAGGGATCATGCCATTTCATCCAATCAGTTCAGCCCTTTGCATTGTCTTCTTTCAGACTCAGGGTCTTCTCCAGGGAAACGCGAGGGGTGAGAAAACTATCCTATGGGAGTCCCCTCGGCGGTCACCCTACTATCTGGACAGCGGAGGGGGTGACCGGCACAAGGCCCTGGGTTCTAATCCTGCTGCCCACATCTGTGTCCCTTGGCCAGTGCTTCCTGAAGCACAGCTGCCACCCTCTGCCTGCCCAGTGTCTGCACAGGCTGCGCCCGGACTGTCGGCTCAGTCTTCGCTTCTCAGGGAAACCTGCCAGGGCTGGGCCGGCCGTACTGGCCGGAGTCATCTGCTTTGGAGCAGGAATCCCAAAGCTCGCTACGTGTGTGGGCGTAGGGTTGTTCCGTGGACTTCTGTTTCCCTCTTAGCCCATGGACTTCCGAAAGCAAGGACGCTGTCTTTCCCTCACCACTGAACGCCCAGTGCCCGATACGGCAGCCCGAACGAAGGCACTTATGCTAACGGTGAATGAATGAATCAGTGAGCAACTGCATAAGCCTGGAAGTCAGTTTCCCATGTTGTCATCAATCCAATGACTATTTTCTTCACTTTTATTTTTTAAAATAAGCTGTATCTCCTCCCCTTTTTCATTTGTTTGAGACAGGCTTTTGCTAAGTCATTAAGTTGCCAGCCTGGTCTCAAACTTGCAGGCATCCTGCCTCAGCCTCCCAGTTGCTGAAATTACACTTGTCCACTGCCAGGGATAATGAAGGTACTCGAATCACAGGCAGGACCCGGAAGTGGGGGCTCTCGTTGGGGAGTATTTCCAGTGACATCAGGACATCCTGAGGACTTTCAGCCCTTGCAAAGCTCTGCAGAGTCCAGGCAAATCTCAAGGGAAAAGAGTTATTAATGGGGACATTTCCTGTGTTAAGGAAACAGGAACCTGGAACTTCCCGCCAATAGATGTGGATTTGAATTCTGCCTCTTGTAGGGAAATGAATTTCCTGAGCTTAAGTATGTGTGCTGCCAAAGCAAGCACTTTCCTGAGCTTCAGAACAGCCTTGGGGATTAGGGCTGAGAGGGTCCCCCTGAGTATTGTCCCCTGAGAGGGTCCCCCCTACAATGCTTCCAAAGCCCTCTCTGGGCACATGTCTGCCCCCTGCACACACACACACACACACTGCACTCACCTGAGTTTTCCACAGCTGTTCTCCTTTCCTGCTGCAAGTGCTGCTGGTCTGCTCCTTCCTCTTTCTCCGCCCCTCGTCCTACCCTCAAGTTGGCCCTGCCTGCTGCAGCCAGAATGGTCCCTTTGAGACAGTGAGACTGAATCTGCTCTGCTGCGCATCCCCTCATGTGCCCTCATGGCTGGATACGCAGCGGAAGCCGGGTGACAAGTGGCCGAGCCTCCTCTCTGACCTCTCCGCCCCTTCTCTGCACCCCTCCAGGTGCACTGGTCACTTGCCCTTCCCTCTCCTGTCCCCCTGCCTCGCTCCCAGCCCTCAGGTGTCTCCACCAGCCCTTGAGACCATCCTCTCTAATTTTTGTTTAGTTTTGCTTTTCTCACCACCCACCTTTCCCACTGGATTATCACCCGACAGATGACACAGAAATCTTTTGGATTATGGATCCTCCATGTCCTCATCACCAGAGATGATCAGAGTTGCTCACCAAAGGCTCGCTGAATGAATGAATGAATGATCAGAGAGGCATCAGGAGCAAGGACTGAGCCCTGTCTGTGGCTGACTACTGAGGGTGTCATCTGAACCCTTCCTCCCCTCAGGACTCTGAGGCGTGGCTTCGAGGTGGCTGCTCCAACTCTGGCATGTCTGGTCACTGGGGCTGAGGTAGGACAGAGGGTGGGACACGTTTGTCCACTCTCCCGTGCTCTGCTGGCTGTGTCTCCATCACAGGTCAGACTGGGCTGCCAGGAAGTTGGGGAAACCATAGACACACGTCCTTACAGAAGAGAAGCCTCAAGGAGACGGCCAGCCTGCAGGCAGGGACAGGATGACAGAGCAGGGGCCTGGCGGAAGCAAATGCACTCAACTCATGGCGAGCAGGAAACAGAGAGAGAGAGAGAGCAGGAGGATCTGAGGACACCCAGTGACCACCTCCGATGGGCCCCACCGTCTAACATGTCATTCAGCCCTGAACCCATCAGCAGATGAACCCACCAAGGAGCACAGCACCTGTGACGCCGTCAGCTTCACAGACATAGAATTTGGGGAAAACAATTCAGATTCAAACCGTCCCAGCCACCCGGACCCAGTGCTGCCTCCTGAGCTGTCACTTCTTGCTTCCTCCGTCAGACCTCAGAGTCTCCCCACACATGCAGGGGGCAAACTTCTGGACTTTGATCACTTTCTCATGAGTAACAGTGCCCAGCTCATGAGGGGGTCTGAAGATGGACAGGTGCGAGCGCTTCACTGTGCCTAGCAGGTGGAAAGCAGTCACACTCTGTGTTATTTTAACATCTGTGTGCTGAGTGTTACAGATGTGTTCCCCGGTCCTAGCAGAAGAGTTTGTGTCTCGTGGGAGACAGTGTCCAGGCTGCATTCTTGCTTGGGAGAACTACGACCTCAGTGCCGTGCTGCAGAATGGCGGTCACAATTCCGAGGTCTCACCCAGACATCTGCACTAAACCCCGGCACTATCTTCAGTTGTACAACTCCAGGGCCTTCTAGGGACCTTGAAATCCACATGAGGGGACCTGGAAGCAGGAACCATCTCAGCGTTGCCCCTGGCTGGTGCGACAGAAGCTCAGTTTCCTCACCTGTCTTTGTTCTGTGGAGCGAGCCGAGTACGTACCAGAGGAAGACCAGCTTTCCATGGCTTTAACCCCATCCTGCTCTGGGTGCTCCTGGCAGGTCGGCCCCATGCGGAGGCCGTGTGATTCTCCTCCCCCGTGTCTGCCCGACAGCGTAACTCTTGTTTGCTTCCTGAGGGAAACCCTCTGAGAAGCAGGAGAGGCCGGGAGGTGGGAGGCCAGGACTTGCTTGCTGGAAACGAACCCATGGAAAATCCTGGAGAGGTGTTTCGGCCCCTCAGGCCACCTGGAGGCCGCAGCAGGAGCCCAGGAGGCGGGAACGGGCTGTGGGAACCTCGAACTGACTCTGACACTTCCTGCATGTGATGCTGGCACCAGGAAGGACCTTGCGTGTGGTGTGGGGCTGACACCAGGGCCCTTCACAGAGCACAGAGCAGAGAGTGGACAGGGAGAGTGGACAGCCACGGCAGAGGCTGAGTCCTCGACCTTTGCCCACCTCCGCGGAGGAGGGTCTGTCTAGCTGTCTCCAGCCCCGCACCATCCTCTCCCAAGGCAGTGTGGGTTCAAATCCTGACTCTGCCTCTTGACAGCTGTGAGCCCTGAATGAGCCATTTAACCTTCCAAGCTTCCCTTTCCTTGTCTCTGAAACAAAGACATCAAAGAAAACCCAACAGGTGAGTGTGGGCAGTACTGGTTACGGGTGGCACAACATGCCAGGCAGCTTATACTCGCTATCGTTTCATTAAAATATGTTATTGTAGCCACAGAGCTGAGGAGCGGCCAGCACACATTCAGCCGTCAGAGAAAGGAGGGGCACTGCCACAGTGAGACTCGGCAGGGCCCAAGTGCAATCGCCACATCCACGTCCTCCCTCCGCCTCTTGCTGTCAGGAGAAACTGGACACTCATTACCCCTACACTCATACTCCATTTCCCTCGTATTTGAGGGATGCTGCAGGGCTGAGGGGGGAAGGGGAAGGGAAGCCCTCTGCAGCATGGAGAGAGAGGGCTGGAGAAACGGGGTCCAGGTTGAGTAGCCCGGACTCTGATCTCGGCCTAGGACTGCAGCTCAGGCAGGGGCTCAGAGAATAACTCAAGGGACAGGAGGGGGAGGACCCTGTCTTCACCCAGGAAGGAGCTTGAAGCGTGTGGACCCAGGGGAGAATCCGGGGGCTCCCTGGGACCCCCCCCAGGTCATTTCCAGTTGGCAGTAACTGGTATGTTTATAGTCCTCAGTTCCAAAGAGCCTCGGTTTCTCAGGCTGAAAAATGGGAATGAATGGGTCTATCTGTGGATCTGAATTTGTCTGTCTGTCATCTACAGATCTGTCTGTCTATGGACCTATCACTTACCTTGCTATTGATCTATCTCTATATCTACGGATCTGTCTATCTATAAGTCTATCATCTACCTGTCTATACATTTATCTGTCAGATATATCTATATATCTATATACTTATCTATGGCTCTATTTATCCATCACTTTATCATCTTTCTATGGATCCATCTATGGATCAGTCAGCACGTACTAGAGATAATACAAGATATGCAAATATATGAAAGTTTACTTGATTGGCTCACAGTGGCCACCCCCGGGGTCAGGTGCAGAAGGTCTGACATTCCAAGGTGAGGTGAAGACTGGAGCGTCTGAAGTGAGAGCGGGGAGCCTTCCTCTTCCACGTCCTCACACCGTCCTGGTGCGCAGCCTCCCTAGGGTGCGTCTTCTACACCAGAACGGTGCCGAGCCGGTGTCCGTGGGCGTTTCTTACTCATCCACGTGGTCACTTAGCTATCACAGTCCACCGGCCAGCTTGACGACCAGACACATTTCTATGAACTGTAGTCTCCAGAGACAGAGGCACATTCATAACAATACTTAATGTGTTATAACGATCTTGCAGACAAATGAAAACAGCACTGATTCCCTCCCCAAAATAGAAGGCAAGGTTCCTTTAGTTAGTCTTCCTCCTAGAATTTTGTAAATCACAGATTACCACCGAGGCTTAACAATATGTACGAGCCAATCGAGGTTAAGTCCAGCAATATTATATTACGTTAGAGTCCCATTAGGGAAGAATTATTACAATTACAGCCCTCATTTCTGTAGTTCATAGGAGGGTCGCAGTTGGTGTTTAGAACTATCTTCTCCACGCCTGTTTGCCGATCTGTAGAAGAGACTGCTGCTGCTGGGGGCCCTGCCTGTCTCAACATCTCCCCGGAGAAGAAGCTGCTCCCCTCTGGGAGGCTGTGTGGCCTGGGACACGGTGGGGAGCAGAGACTTCACGCACAGCGGTTGAACTGGCCGTGCGGGTCCGTAAGGCTCAGGGAAGGGCTCCAGCACTTGGAGATTAGGACTGTGTAGGACCCGGTCCTCTTACTCCTGGGCCTGAAAGGTAAAGTCTGAGGTTGTTCTTCACTGGGGTGCATAGCACTGGGGTACGCTGGACCTTCTGTCAGGTGGGAGGAGCTGTATAGCAAAAGCCCAGTGTGGGAAAGGAAGCAGCTTACAGTGATTGAAATTTGCTTTTTTGTTTTTCTTTTTGGAGACAGAGTCTCCCTGTATAGTTCAGGCTGGCTTTGAACTCACAGCAATCCTCTTGCCTCTGCCTCCCAAGTGCTGGGATTGCAGACGTCAGCACCACACCTGGTTTTTCTTTGTTTCTTCCTCAACAACGTGCAGCTCTGAAGCAGACCTGCTGACTCCTGCTGCAAGTCCCATGTCACCAGCCAGGGGCCCAGCCTCGGTGTGGACACAGACACACCCCGTGGCTGCATCTGGGAGGCCCTGTTGGCCACTGTCGCTGAAGGTCCTGCTGTTCCCAGGGCTTTATAGTATTGCTTAATCCCCCAAACACAGCGGCCTTTAATTTATGGGGACACAGCAGCGGCCCCAGGGTCTGAAGCAGGACTCAAAGCAAGCAGGCATCATTTACCATCAGCAGGCTGCTCCCCAGGGTGCCGGGGCCACCGTCCTCAGCGCTCACAATAGAAGCCACCAGCGCAGGCCTGTCCAAGGCGCCGTCCTCGGATCCCTCCCTGCCGGCTCGGAGGAGCCTCTGAGGGTGGACGGGGTGGACAGGGCGGCTGCCTGGGAACAGTGGGTCAGCACAGTTCAGGAGGCTCCCAGCTGCTCTCTGCGATGTGTGGCAACCCCCGGACAAGAGCAAGGACAGTGGGGAGGGGGGCGGGGGGGACTGAGGAACGACCTCTGCCCGGGACCTGCACTTCTATGCAGTCTGTTGTACTGTATGTTCCTCTAATGCTTAATAGTAGCTGTGATTGATGACAGACTGGGGGACCCCGGAAAGTGGATCAGGGCCAGGAGTCAGTGGGCCCCCGCCCCACAGAGTGCGGGGCCCTGGGCTGGCCTGTCACAGCCTCCTCTCCAGCCTCTCACTGGCCTTGGGCAGTGCTTGGTCTCTGGGAGCTTCAGCCCATAGCTTAGGGACACGTGGAAAGAGAGAGTGCTCCCCTATGGTCTCCAGGCCAGGCCTGGGCCCGGTCAGGGTGAGGAAAGAGGAACTCTGGATATGACACTGTGGGTGTCCGTCTTTCCAGGGTGACGTCCTGCCTGACCCTGCCTGGCTTGTCTTTGGGTCTCTTCTGCAGAAAGTGTTCAAGCCCAGTCCCCTCCACCTGCTCCTGGAAGTCTGCACAGGAGAAAGCTCCATGGCTTTTCACGAGGGGACTTTCGTGGTGATCAGGAACTCTTGTTAGAAGGAGCCTGACGTATGCCCCGTGGATGTTCCCGCTACCTCAGTTTACCCACACTGCACCCTGCCTACAGCATTGCTGCTAATAACAAGCTCTCCAGGTGCCAGGCTGCCAGAACTCGAGCCTGTGAGGTGGAAGCCACTCTTGTCCTATTTTGCAGATGGACAAGCAAAGACCCTCAGTGCTATGAGGTCACTTGTCCAAGGACGCACAAAGCCCCATGTTCTGAGCCGCAGCTTGTTCTGTTTTGCTTTTGCTCTATTTAGATCGGGTTTTACTATGCAGTTCAGGCTGGCCTCAAGCTCACCATGTAGCCCAGACCGGCCTCACACTTGTGCTGATCCTCTGAGCTTAGCCTCCTGAGGGCTGGGATTACAAGTGTGAGCCGCTACGCCGGGCTCAAAGCCTATTCTTGAAAGTGATAATTTTAGTTTATGTTTCCTAGAAAAAAATCTAGCTAGTCCTTATTTTGCTCTCAAGTTTTCCTAAGACTGATCTTGTGCAGGTTGTACCTGTGGACATCCTGAGAGGGGTTTTGCTGGGTGGATGGGGGTGAGACTGGCCGGAGATGGAAACTGGCACAGGGCAAACAGAGCTTCTCCCTTACTCGAGATGACCCCAGTGCCCAGGAAACAGAGCCCTTTCTTAAATGCCCCAGCTCCACTGCCTCCTACACCTTCTCATTGCCATTGATGTTTGTCACCATGGAGTCCTGGGCTCCATGCCAGCTCCCTCAGCAGCACCATGAATTGGACAGATTCAAACCCCAGCCCATGAGGAGCTGCTGGGAATAGGTCACTTTGGAAGGGCCGGTGAAGACCATGGAGGGGTGGAGGGGTCAGGGAGACAGCCCCAAAGATCGAGTGTCACGTGGGTGCACAGGGGCTCCAGCCAGCAGCCCACACCTGCCGGGGGTTTCTCGCCTCTTTCAGCCAGGTGTCCCAGTGCCCCGCCGACTTCCTAGACTCTCTCTGCCCTGCTTCCCTCTGTTTAAATGGCCACATCTTTAGACCAAAGGGACTGGGCCATCTCCCCTCCCACCTGATCAGAGTCTTCTCTCCTTGTGAGACCCAAAGTCTGGTTCCCTGGTGGGGTACCTCAGAAGTTTTGCCATGTGGAAAGTTGGTCCCCAGGCACCTGGATGACCCCTTTAGGAGACCCATTTTTCAGATGGGAAAGTAGAGTCTCAGCGGACACCGTGGCTCAACTGATGGGCTTGGTGGCTCAGCTGTGGGCTGCCCACTCTCGACTTGAGCAGGTCTTGTGATTCATATTACAGTGCTCTCTCCACCAGGCTAAGATGACTCCCACAAAAGTAGTGGATGTATGGCAGTGGACAGAGGGAAAATTCCATTCTGTCCTTGTTTCCAGAGAGTGTCTGGCCACACCAAAGCTGGCGGCCTTACAAGATTAGGCCTGTAACTCAGCCAGACCCCATAACCTTTTTATGGGGCCTGCTGTGGTCTCGGACACCCATCAGCTCTCCTGGCTAAACCTAGTCCAGACTGGGAAGGAGCCGCTGCTGGGCGGGGAGCGGATTGCCCGCTCTCACTTGTGTAAATGGTTCCAACAAATAGGAACCTCAGGTTTCTGAGCAATACCAGGTCTCCCAGCCAGGGGGCGCTGTGCAGCCAGGGCGGAAGGGAGAAGAGGGTCTTCCACATTGAACGGGATCATCTGTAAACAAATAATTTGACTTCTTCCTTTCTTAGTCATATCCCTTTTACTTTCGGTCTTGCTTGATTACTGTTAGAGTGTCACATCCGACACTGATAAGAGTGGACACCCCTGTCTCGTTCCTGATTCTAGAGGAAAAGATGCCAGGACTTCCCCATTCAGTTCGAGGGTAGCTGTGAGTTTGTCGTATGCGAAGTCAGTGAGGCTCAGCTAAGGGCCTTCTGTACCTACCTTCGTCTTCACCCCTTTAACTAGGAAGGAATGGTGGGTTTTGTCAAAAGCTGTCCTGCATCTGTCAAGATGTTTGTGTGGTTTTTGCCCTGGAGTGTATTTATGTGATGTACTACATTTATTGATTTCTGTATGTCAAACCATTCTTGCAACTCTAGGATGAGATCAAATGGCCACGGTGTGTGATCTTTTTAATGCTTGGCTGAATTCTGTTTGCAAGTATCTACCTGAGAATTCCTCTCCTGGGTGTATTCTTATATGAATAAGCACTATATTGGCCGATGTTTAAAACAGCTAAATTTCCAATAGCTAAGCTGGGGAAACAGCCCAGATGCCATCTGCAGACCAAGAAATAAAGGAAATGTGCTGTGTAGACAGTGGAGTACTACTTAGCCATAAACAAGATTGAATGGAGTATACTCAGCCACAAACAATGATAAACTAGAGACATTTATACTTAAATGAATGTACCTTGAGAACATACTCATAAACGAAAACAGGACACAGTTGTGTAAATACTATGTCATTTCTCTAGTATGAGAAGTTGAAGGTATAAATGAGGCCCATACTGTATAATAGGTATTGTGAAATAGGAAGAAAATGTTCAAAAGGAAAAGGGAAAGGAGGGTAGGGGAAAATAAAGTAGGAAAAGAAAAAATAATTGATGGTAAAAACAAAGAAACAGAAACAAAGCTTATGTATACAGGGGGTGGGGAGTTGTAGGGAGGGCAAGGGAAAGGGAAAAAATGAAAATCAAGATTTACTATGTACAGGTACAAACTCTCAATGTTGAATATGATCACAATGTATATATAAAAAGTACCGATAAACTTAATAAAGGAAAAAAAGAAAAAGGAAAGCCCACAGGGAGAAAAAGAATGAAATCTTGTCATTTGCAATAAAATGAATGGAGCTTGAAACCTTAACATTAAATGAAATGTCAGGAATAGAAAGTCCAATACCGCATAGTTTCTCTGACACGAGAAGCTGAAATCATAATAAAATAGAAGAGAGCTCTGAGGAAACAAAAAGGCAGACTTTTTGGAGACGCGGAAGGGGATCAGGAGGAGGGTAGGGACAATGGAGTTGTCGTGTACCAGCTTCCCACAACGGGTGCATCTGTGTGCACTGAAAACATGGTTACTAACAAAAAGCACTCGCCCTGGATGCCCGCGCTGAGGGGCTGCGGAGAGGAGATGTGTCCTTTAAAATTCAAAGCCCTGAGCTCCTCTCCATACCTTGAGATTCAGCATCTCTGACAGAGGCCGAAGGGCCGAGGTGGAGGTCGGAGGTCACCAATGCTGGGCGGAGACCGAGCACCGCGCTGTCCTATCAGGAGCAATCAGCTGCCCTGGGGCTCCCGGCGGCACTGAGGGGCTCCTGGGCCCCGGAAGTGTCCGTATTAGACCCAAGACCGTTGAGGAAAACCAAGGGCAGCTGGTCACCTACTGTGGGACCAGAGGTCCAAATCGAGAGGGACCGGAAGAACACAGCTGATGTTGGAAACTTTAACCTGAGAACAAAGAATATAAGAAAGTTCGTGAACAATTTTCATGTTCATTATACACTGCAATGAAAATGCTTGGGATATGGTGGGTAAAATAAAATGTTATTAAGGTCAAATACAATAATAAACACATTCGTTTAAAATTTTTTCATGTGGCCACTTCAAAAATTGTAAAATGTCCTTGGTAGCTCACGCTGTTTCTACTTGGCAGACATTCTCACAGCCAGATCCAGCCTGCCTGCATATATACTATATAATATAATTAATATATATAACTAGCAAAACTACCTTATGTATTATAATGATTGATTGATAGATTATTTATTTATTTATTTATTTATTTATTTATTTATTTATTGGAGGCAGAGTCTTGCTATATAGCCCAAGCTGGCCTTGAACCCCCAGCGATCTTCCTGTCTCAGCCTTCAGGGCTGCGATTACAGTATGTGCCACCATGCCCAGCTCAGACGCTTCTTTCTGGAAGGCACCTGTGTGTGTGGACACCTCCGGCCACTGTCCCTCTTCTCCCCCCGGAGCCGCCTACCCACCTGCCCGGTGGAAGGAGGGCCTAAAGACCCAGGGCAGCCACCCCTCAGCCCCATGTGATTTTCATTTGTCTAATTAAAGCTAATCTGATAAAGCAGGAATTGCAGAGCTGTGTGCAAGCCCCAGTGAGCACAGGTCGTGGCCCCATCCCAAGACAGGGCCTTTGTCTCCCCACCCGGGCACTGGGCCACCCAGAGGCGTGGGCAGAGGGGCCGGACTGAAGTCACCACATCGACTGTTCTCAAGCACAGCCCGGAGAAAGGCAAAGGAGGAGGTGAGAAGATGCTAATATCTACCTGTCACAGGGGAACACTCTGTGAAAGACTGGGGATGCTCAGACTGTTGGAAACTTCAACGTGAGAGGTTGTCCACGGAGGGTGCCCAGACCTCGCCATACCACTCATCGGGCATGCAGGGGAGGGTTCAAGATAGCTGACCTCACCCCATGACCGGATGCTGGCAAACAAGCCCATGCCAGAGCCAACTTCCAGGGGCGCCTCAGAAAATCCTTTTTAAAAATGTATTTATTTATTGAGATAGGTATTGCCAAGTTATCCAGACTGGTCTCAAACTTGAAGTAGGCACTGGAACCACTCAGCTAAATCCTCTGCTAGTCTCAAATTTGAGATCATCCTGCTTCAGCCTCCCACATAGCAGGGGTTATAGGCACACACCCCCGTACTCTGCTGAGACCCTTCTAGTTAGAAACTCTGTCATGGCATGCATATGACTGTCACCTACCCACTTACACAAGGTGCTGGGGCTCAGATACAAACTACAGAGCCTAAAATACTCATTTTTTTTCTCTCTCTCTCTCTCTCTTTCAGCACCAGGGGTTCTGCACTGAAGCTATATCCCCAGATTTTTTGGTAATTTTTATCTTGCTAAATTGCCCAGGTTAGGCTTGAGTATGTGATTCTCCTGCCCCACTTTCGCAGAGCTTTGGGATGACAGGTATTGGCTGCCATGCCTAGTTTAGAGTTGAGCACTCAAGTTTTTCTGTTTGCTTTATTTTTCAGTTTAAAACTCTCTACTTCTTCCCAGCTCAAGAGAGGTAGTTCAACAAAGCAGATATTGCCATTAGTCAGTTATTGGAATCAGACATGTTTACCAGAGAGGGAGTGTGGGACGGGCCTCTGCCTGGGATTCTGCTGGGGACGAGAGCAGAAAGGAGGCCCCCAGGCCCTTGGAGGTCATGCTGCCCTTGGCAAGGCCAAACCACATCCAAGGACAGCTAGAAACCCGGATGGACCTGCCCCACAATGACATGAGAACAGGGACAGTCACGAGCAGCAGGTGACATCCTGGAGAGGTGGCCTCCAGCCTCAGGCAGGGACCACAGGAGCCAGGAGACCTGGCTGCACTTGGGACTCACAGCGATGTGTGCCGGGGGAACTCAGCCCCTTCTCTGCCTCATCTTCTGGGAGGGACCGAGTGGGCAACTTTATGACCTCGATGCTCTAGTGCTGAAGCTTCAGAGAGCAGCACGTGGGAATTTCGGGTGGATATCTTGGAGCCCTCTGAGGGGACCGAGGAAGTTGTCTGTTTGGAATGGCTCCCTGGGGCTGGCGTGAGTGACCAGCCCCTTGGCTCATTCCAATTCATCCCAGGCCAAGGCAAGCCTGTGGCCCCACTGGGGTCTCGAACAAGTGGCTGCATTGTGTGTGCCCAGCCAGGGTACAGGCCAGGGGTGAGTGTCATGGGAACTGCCCCTCAGCTTCTGAGGAGGGAAGTCAGAACTGGCCTTAGGGGTCTCACTCAGCGCCAATGTTCTTTGCTAACAGACTCTGGGTCATGTCCTCAAGCTCCTCTCTGGCCTTATCCATCCTCTTCCCAAGGCAAGTAGAATCCTCAGTCAGAGCAGACTGTGTGGGCCAGAATACAGGGAAGGACTGACACGCAGATTTTAGAGAACTGTTGCAGGTGACTTCCGCCATTTTGGTTTCTTCCATATTGGAACTCAGTCCAGTCATGGTTCTTGTTACACTGGCCTGGATGCCATCTCTGGCTCAGGAAGCTCACCCAAGGAAACAACAGTGAGTTTTAGTTCTTGGTCAATGTGTGAGTAGTTGTGAAAGGCCGTTGTGTGTCCAGAATTGTTCACATGGTAAATAAAGGCAGCTGTTCCAACACCGGAACACCCGCCATTTTGACTTTGTCCCATATTGTCTGCAGTGAACATTGGCCAGGCCAGTATGCCTCCTTCTATTCCGTAGCATTGCTTTATCTTCTCCTTAGGACCATCACTATCAAAAATTACTTTACGTATTTATTACATGCTTCTCCTCCCTTCTTCACAGACACAGGCCTGCCAACCCAGAGGCATCTTCCAAGGAGGAGGGCCCAGCGCTCACTGCTCACCTTCCCACAGTCAGTCACCTTCCATTCTCCCTTCTGGAAGGAAAGAGGAGTGAGGGGCAATTTGGAGACTATCAATGTGAATGACTTTCACTTTCAGGGAGCTGCTGGAAGATTGCTTCCAGGTGGCCTCTCCCGGGTCCTCCGCCTGCCTGGCTGAAGCAGAGGTAGGGTCCACAGGCTGGTTGACGGCCATGTCCCAACTCATGGGATGAAGAACTGCGGGCCAAAGGGAGGGTCACAACCAAGGTCACATCCTTCTAGATGTCATTCAGGGTACTAAGGACTCTCAAGTTCCCTGTCCAAACAGTGAGTTTACTTTGAGCACCTCTCAACCAAAGGGTGGCCTGCAGGCTGTGGGGTGAGGTGGGGCCTCCAGGACAAGGCCTGGGCCAGGGCAGGAGAGAAGAGAGCATGGCAGTGAATTCCTGCTGTCCTAGTGTCTCTCACACTCAGGGGCACACCTGGCATCCTGTCATAGGAGCCTGTTTTATTTCTTCCTAGTATTTTTAATTTCTGAGATATATTTGTCCTTTCTGGTCTTGTTCCCTCCCACATTCCTCAACTAGATACACACAGAGTAGGAGTTGAGGGGATGGGGAGCACGTCTGTTTCTAAACTGCCAAGAGGAAGGCAAGGAAGAGATGGTAGTCCTGGAAAATGTCCCAGTCCTGTCGGGGTTCTAGAAGGCCACTTTCTGTGCAGAAGTGTAAACTGAGGCCCAGTGCTCAGGAAGAGATACCTGCCCAAGGTTACTTAGGCTTTATGAGAGCAGAGGCCTGTCCCAGCATCTGGTTTTGAAAGTCGTGATGGTTCGATTTGTGGCCACTGACCGACTGACTCGCCCTCCTCGGCCCCACCCTGGAGACCTGAGGGAAACACAGAGGCCCAGGCTGTCTGCAGTGGCACAACATCTCTGCTCTTCCCATGGCCGGCACAAGGTTGGGAAGGTGGGGGCAGGACACCCTCCCCGGCAGCCCAACACCTCCCACTGGCTGTCTGTGGTAGGACATGGCTCTGCCTGAGGGTGCCAGTCCTGAGCCGAGAGGCTGCGGCAGCAAACGGGTCAGGTGAGGTGGTGATGCCTCTCAGGCCACCGGCTTGTCCACACACTTCAGTCCCCTTGTCCCTGGCTGCTCCCCTCACACCCAGGAAGACAGAATGAAGAGAGACAAGGGGCAGCCTCTCCCTTAGCGGAAACGCAGCCCTTCACCTGCCCCTGGGGCTTGGGAGAGAGGTTCTGCCCCAGCTTTGCTGTGGCCGAGTCACTGGACGGGACACAGCAGCACTCAGGGGTGAGAGGAAGCTGTGAAGGACAGACACGCCCCATGCATGCTATTGTGCCCTGAGGGCCAGCTAAGGGATGCTACCGTGTGGCTCTGCCCGAGGAGCGACTAATGGCCTCCCTCAGAGTACGGTGCGAACGAGGAGAGGGGCAGGAGGCAGGAGAAGGTGAGCAGACAAAGTCCAGCCGGCCTGTGTGTGAGGCGGGCTCACTGTGCCCTGGGCCTGGCTGTCACCAGCTGCCACTGATCCTCTGCACGACAGATGAGGGAGCTGAGAGACAAAGGGGCAGAAATCACAGGTGGCAGAGCTGGGTTTGTACCCAGGAGGACCCAGGAGAGCAGGAGTCGGGAGCAGGGAGGGGAACCCCCAAGAGTCTTGCTCAGTGATGGGCTCAGGCCTTGAGCTGGCCCTAGGGAGGCCCAGGAGAGTAGCTATGAGCAGAAGCAGGCAGGCTGCTGAAGCCATAGCTATGCTGGGCCACCATGTCACTGGGCCTTGTTAGGCTCGGCCTCCACCCCTCCCAGATGTTTGGCCCAATGGGACAGGCTAGATGTTCAGTGACCGGCTCTCCAGGCTGGGGCTGGTGCACGGACCCCAGCCTGCTGTCCTTGCCTGGGCCTCCTCTGTCCAGCTCAACCCTCTGTCCTCCCTCTACATCCCTCAGGCATCCTCTTCCGTGAGCCAGATGGGACGGAGTGGGCTGGGGACGGATCCCGCCGAGCGAGGCCTGTGGGCGGTGATGGACACGTTCCTGCCTTCGCCTGCTCCGTCCGCCTAGTGGCCAACTTCCCCAGAGAGACGCCACTTTCTCTCTGCTATCCTCCCTCACAGGGCTCCTGCTGCCTCTTCATCACCCGCGGCCCCTGATTCTCTCAGGATTGGGCCACTCTTGAACTTGCTTTCGATGACAGTAAAGTACCCCAGGGTGATTAAAACCACCAGTGTGAATTTAAGTTAAAAAATGTTAGAGGAAAAAACACCTTGCCACAAATCCACCTCGAAATACTTCCCCTTGTGTCAAATGTGCTGGTCCCACTGTTCCCGTCACTTCCGGAAGCAGCTGGAAGTCCTTTTTCACAAGTATCTTTAAGGGGAAGGATCAAAAATTTGGTGAGTCCTGCTGCTGAGCACTAACGGAAAGACGGAGTAGTAAAAACATCACGGTGCCCTCATCCACCTTATGCACCGGATCTGCCACTGTGAGACTTCTGGCTCTGCCTCAAGGTCAAAATGACCGCAAAGGAGAAACATTCTGAATCAATTCAGGACATCGAGGCAGCTGGGAATGATAGGATAATTGTATTCAAAGTGAGGGGGGAATGTTTTAAAAGGGAATTCGTGGTCAAGTGTCCTTCATTGTAAAAATTTAAAAAATTTAAACACTCATCGATATCTTTGATTGCAGCTCATGTATAACATATAATTTATTACTTTATGTCATTTGAAACTGTACAGCTCTGTTGTGCTAGGTGTATATTTACATCATCGTGAAACAGATCTCCAGAACTTTTTGACATTGCCATGCTGAAACTCTACCATTAGACAACCACTCTTCACTTCCGCCTCCCTCATCCTGATTACCTCCTCCTTCCTGTCTCTACAGCTCTGACTGCAGCAGGTACCTCACATAAGTGGAACCACACAGGTCCTGTCCTTCTGTAACTGGCAAAATGCCTTAAAGCTGTTTCATCCTCATGTCAGAACTTTCTATTTCAAGGCTGCATAATATTCCATGGGTGTGTGTGTGTGTGTGTGTGTGTGTGTGTGTGTGTGTGTGTGTATCTTTCCCGACTCCTGCTCTCCTGGTTCCTCTTGGGTACAAACCCAGCTCTGCCAGACCCTTGAGCTACTTTTCCATCTTTTGGCTGTTGTAATGCTTTGAGAATTTACTTTTTAGATAATCAAGAGCATGCTGCATCTTCATCTTAAACTGGATGCTGTATGCATTTTTCTAAGAGTATTGTTATCCTCATTTTAGATAATGGTGGTTCAGGTTGAAGACTCTGAGTCTAGACTGCACAAGTTCACAAACAGGCTCTTCATCTATCAGCTGTGTGACCAAATTCCTTGGTGCTGTGATTGATTAGTGATGTCTGCTTTGGGCTTAGATAGAATGGATGGGTGCCTCTGTGGACAAAAAGCAAAGCTTCCTTGACACCGTACCCTGCACCCAGGCTCCATGGATGTTCTCAGTCATGGTCCTGAAAGCAGTGATGTTTTCTGTAGAATGGCATGAACAAGGGGCTTGCTGAGGCTGGCATCGGGGACAGGACCTACTGGGGATTTGGTTTCCATTACAGTGGGAGTGACTTCTTGGCTCACAGTCTCCTTTCCCTGAGGGAAGGTGGTAGGTTTGGGTCCCTGGTAGCCCTGCTGGCCAGCGATACCTGGTGAAGATCAGAGCATGTGACCCTTGAGTGCTTGGTTTGTGCCCCACCTGGACAGCCCATCAAAGCATTCTGAGATTCCAGAAAGGGGGCTCCAGGTTCCAAGCTTGCTGTCGCCCTGGGCCAAGTGGAAGAGGAGGTTTGCTGAGTGCCCATGATAGGGCTGGAAGGGACAAGGGATTACAGGAGAGTCGTCAGGGCTGACGGGAAAGGAGTGTGAGGTAGTGTCTGTGACTGGCGTCACTGTGAGGCTGTAGTGACAAATGACTGGTGTGGAACATGGGCCAGTGGGGGCACGAAGAGCTGGGACTGGACTCAGGATGAGTGGAAGAGCAGTAATGTGAGTGACCTTTTAAATGTCACTGCAAATGGCCGACGAAGTGGGCAGGTGGGAATTCCAGTGGGTGGCAATGCAGGGACACTGGGTGATAGGGAGCAGCAGATCTGTGGCAGGTGGGGGTGACCACAGTGGGCTGAGACTCTGACCTGGCCGGAGCTGCCGAGGCTGGTGTCTCTGGCACTGTGTGCATGGCAGAGGAGCTGCTTTGCTCTGCATGGTGGAGGCCTCACCTCCTGCCGGCCGGCCGGCTCCAGTGTGAGCAGTGATCTTTCGCAGATGCCCAGCACGAGGAAGTATAATTACGGGGAAATTGCGCTCCGGAGAAGCAGGACAAGCCCGGGGCTGCCAGGACCCATTCTGCACCTGAGCACCCTGATTGCGGCCGACAGCCCCACATCTGCATGTGCTTTGCAGCCCAGGCAGGAGCGGGAGGGGGGAGGGACCTCCTGATACCCCTGCCAACTGCTCCCCAGAGTCCCTGGGGAGGGGCCCAGGAGGGGAGCCTGAAGCCTGGGGCACATTCTGGGGCTCGGGGTGGTGGGAGGGGTGCAGCTGGGAGAAGAGAGAGGGAAACTGAGGCTGGGGTGGTCCTGGGGTCACCTGGTACCCACAGGTGGAGTGTGCTCCTCCAACCCTGACCAGCCAGGATGGGCGGGGCAGGCCTGGGGGTGGCAGCAGCGAGCCCAGCTTCCCGCTCCAGCCTCTGCCATCTCGGTGGCTCCGCACTTCTCGGATTCCTCTCTCCCATGTGGCTCCTGCCCCTGGGCATCTCCCTGCTGGGGATTCTGTAGAGACACCTGGCACAGCACTCCAGGTTCTGTGTAAAGCAGAGGCCATGCTGTGCTCCTCAGCCTCATGCCCACCCCTGGCACTGTGGGCACATTGATTTGGGCCACTTTGGGGCACTGTGAGACAGCTGCCCCACCCCACAGGAGGCTCAGACCTCCCCCTGGTGTATGGAGATTCACCGCCCAGGGGCACAGTGCCCAGTTCTCTGGCATCAAGTTGGCTCTGGCCTCAGAGGTGGCACCGGTAGATAGACTGGGATAGACTGGGAAGGTGGAGGTGGGTCTGGGAACCCTGGAAGGCCTTTCTTTATCTTGTGGAGGAGCATCTGTGGGGGGAAACTGAGGCACAGCGGGGCTCTGAGGTGACACAGAGGCAGGGAGAGGTGAATTATGGTTAGCATTGTAGAACTGGAGTCCCTGTCCCTTTGCACTCCATCTCTTCTATCCTGCTTCCCCCCTTTTCCCTTCCCTCCCCTCCCCTCTCCTTTCAAATGGACACAAGTCAGGTCTGACTGCAGCCAGGGAGGACATGTGGATCTGGGGAAGGGAAAATGTCCCTGTCCCCAGTAGGAAAGGACACCTGAGGGTAGTGCTTCTGGCCAGGCCAGCCTCGAAGTGAGCTTGTGTCAGGTGGCACACTGGAGGTCGAGGGTACAGAAGGATCAGGGAAGAGAGAAACTGGCAAAGTGGGCTGGGGTGGAAGGTCCTGTTGGGCCCAGAAGACACCAGTGAAAAGCACCGGTACACAGCCTGGGGAGGCTATTGCATGATATGCTGTAGCCCCAAACTGGGGAGCACATTTTACTCCATTCAAGGTGCTGCAGCTCATGGCTTCTGGGACACTTGGCTTTCCCAAGATTCTGCCCAGGGTGTTAGTGGGTGGTGGTGGTTGGGGTTAGAATGTCGTGGCTTGGCTAGCTCACACAGAATCCCAAGGACTGAGACAAATGGCTACAGTTGTGTCTAGTTTGGTACCTTGCCTTACCCACACTCAGAGTGTTCTTGGAACCCAGGGACTCAGCTTAGGCCACAGCAAACAGGGGAAGGGAGAATGTTAGTGCAATGGGTAGAATGCACCTAGCACACCTACATCTAACCTTACCACAACATCATGAGGGAGATGTCATTCTTCTCATTTCATAGATTTAAAAAATTGAGGTTGACAGGGATTAAGTAATTTGCCCAAAAGCCCTGATTTAGGATGAGGCAGAGAAGGAACTCAAATCAAATCTGAATCTCTAAACTTTGAGCTTCCCCTGCTACCTCGCCTTCTATGGAAAACCGAATTTTACTCTCCCACCTCCCTTCCAGCGCAGGGAATAAGGGACAGAGATCCAACAGCATACTTTAGCAAGGAGCTGCGTACCACCTGTGAGAGATTCGCTCACTTCTGGGTGGGGTTCTGGACTAGACACCACTTCTCCTATAGGGGATCACCACAGTCCCTGGTAGGCCCCAAAGCCCCACCTGCCAACAGACGGCCAACTGGTGCTGCTCAGAACCCACGGTCTCCAAAGTAGCAGCCCCTGACGCATCTTCTGAGGTAGCTTCTGGTTTGCTCAGTTGGCTTCCAGTTCACACCAATCACTTCCGGTTCGCTTCGGCTGGCTTCCGGTGAGCAGCCACGGTGCTGAGGCTGCTTCTGCTCAGGGCTTTTTGGTGGGTTCCTGGGATCTGCTTTTCCTGTACAGAAACTTCAGCCTATGCCTATTGTGAGCTTTACCTTATGACTTTTTTCTCTCTGTGCTACTCCTGTTCTTCTCCAAGATATAGGGCACAAAACTTTCTTTGTTTCTTATCCTTATGTGGTTCTTTTTACTCCATTCCCCCAGAATTGAGCCTTGTGCGCTCCTTGAAGGCAGCTGCAGCTCAGCTCATTGGAACCTCTATCCCCAGGAAGGATTTGCTGTTTCCATCCTGTGACAGGGACAAAGGGTTGAGGTGATAGTGTTTCCATGAGCAACCAAAAACGATGCCATCTGTACGTGCCTGGGACCTCATGTAGCATTTGGCCTATTTTTCCAGAATGAAGGTGAATGTCTCCAGAACACTGGCTCTTTCTCTTCTCTGGACTTACAAGAAGTGATCAAAAAATACACGCATGTTTAAATGGAAAAAAAAATTACTAGAGTAGACTGGATACAGGGACTGAGAAAGGTAAATGTTTTGAGTCAGTCTAGGACATGATGGCAGCCAGGAGAGAGAAACTAAAGAGACTCATGCAAGAGGATTTCCAGAAACGGCTTCACAAAGTGGCAAGAATAAAAAGAGAAGTGTGTTTGACGCACAAGTGAGGATTTTCAAGGGAATTCATAGCAATATGTCTTTGGCTCTAACAAAAATTTAAATTCAAACATTTGCACTCCTTTTAGATGAAAACTCAGATGTAACATTTCCGGGATTAGAGTCACCCTAAGAACAAGGTCGAGTGCAGAACTCACACTCTGGCCCAGACCCTCAGCGGCCTTCAGGCCCCTGTACTCTGCTTGCTGTTATAGTTTTTGTACCAGAGGGAAATGCAACTCTGGGGGAGTCACCTCTCTTGCTTGTGTTCTGATTTCCTCAAAGTATGAAAAGGATTTCTAAAATTATACCTAAGATCTCCAAGCCTAAAAATACATCCAGGAGGCTCCCCAGGAAGTACAGCAATGAACACAGGTAGATAAATATGTGCACAGTAGAAATATAAGTGCTACAATCTGCAATTGGTACGGTGACAGCCACTGGGTGGAAGGGTGTTGCTGATGATGATAATATTTATCATTTCCTGTGTCACCTTGTGAGTCCATTTATACACACTCTGCTGGAACCTCCCAAGAATCCTGTAAGGAACTCTTAACAACCCATTTTATAGATAAAGAAACTGAGGTTCAGAGAGGGATGTGACTTTCTTATCCTCTACCAGTGGCCAAGGCAGAACTTTGGAGATAGGCTCCTTGGGATCTCCACTCCCGAGCGCCTCTGCCACACTGCAGGCAGGCCTCACCCAGCAGGCCCCAGCCCTCCGGGGTAGAACGGCTGTCGTGCATCCTGCCCGGGATTCCTGGAGTGTCAGGACTCATTAGAGAGCCATGGTCCAGTGAGTGCAGAGAGGCAGTTGACAGGTATACAATCCGACTGCGGCCCCCTTCAAATCATCACGCTGTCTTTAGCAGGAGTGAGCGGGGGAGCCAGGCGGAGGCCCTGGTGTGGCTACATCATCTGATGCACATTAAAAACATCTTTCAGGCGCCTTTTTCTCACCACGCACTCGTTCTTGCTCTCAGTTTCTCTTTCTTTCCATCCCACAAAAACTGAAGTTAGCTATGTGGACTTCCCAGTCCATGAGGGGGCTCCCCCCACTCCAAGAGTCCAGGGTTAACATTTCCAGGTCTGGCTGGTGTCTGGCAGAAAGTGCTTGTGACAGAGGACCGACTCCTGGCAAGTGTCACAGGTTCTGTTGGATGAGTACAACTTAGCCATGACCATCAGCAGAGAGTCTGGACTAATGGTAATCACGGCTGGCATTGAACTCATGCTCAATTTGGTGGTGGATCCCTTTGGATGTTTGGGGAAATCCCTAATCTGTGACTGAAGTCAGGAGAGGAAGAACAGCCAGTCTTCCACAAAGAAGCAGAGGAAGCCAGATCCCTGATTTCCCAGAGATCTTTGCAATCAGGAAATGTCATGTGATGAAAGCCAGCCAATCAGATGCTTCTGCCCAGGTGTGGACTCAGCCTGGAGCAGGAGAGAGGCTGGTCCTGTGGCCTCAGAGGCTGTGGAGAAAGGTCCTCCAGAAGGCTGAACTATAGCCCCCAAGTTGCCCAGGCAGTAATCCCCAGAATCTGTGAACATATCTCCTGCCATGGCGAAGGGGACTTTGCATACGGAATTGAGGTCAGAGTCTTGTGACAAGACAACCTGGGACTAAACAAGTGGAGAGAAGAAGGTGTAGGATAGAAGCAGAGGTCAGAAAGCAGAGAAGATGCCTGATGTGGCTTCAAGGATGGAGGAAGAGGCCCCAAGCCAAGAAACGTGGGTGCCTCCAGAGGCCGGCAGTGACGATGGGGCAGATTCCCCTGCAGACACCTTGACTTTGGCCCAGTGAGTCTGATTTTAAACTTCCGACCTCCAAGGTAATAAATTTTTGTTGCCGTTTTAAACTCTTACGGGTGTGGTAATTAGTTCCATCAGCAATAGAAAGTGCCACAGGGCTGTAAAGTTTATGTACTTTATAATTCTTGGAGAAAGTGGGGCCTGGGAAAAGGCCTCCCTGTGCCCCAGACTGCTGTCAAACAGGCTGGAGTCAGACGAAAGAGCAAAGGGGCCCAAGGGGGAGTGCCAGGAAGCCCGAGGGTCACCTGTTAGCCCACAGCTGGCCGAGTCTCAGAGCTAGGGAGGTTATGAGAGGAAGATAGCCGCTGTGCGGCTTTCCTGTTAGCTCCTGGGCCGGCGGCTCTGCTGCTCCTGTGCCTGTCATGGAGCAGCGCCCAGTCACCGCTTCCAACACTGCATCTTTTCCGTGATTGTCTCCTTCAGTGCTAACAGCAGCCCAAGAGGAAGGACCTTTGGCATCGCCTTGCCACGTGCCAGCTGCGTACCCCTGGACAAGTCACTCAACCTCTCAGAGCTCCATTCCCCCGCCTGGGAAACGCAGAGAATCCTAAGTACAACGCAGGGAGTCCAAGACAATGCTTGTCCAGTGCTTCCCGAGCCTAGACCCTGACACAAAGTAGCCATGACGATAGTGGTGTGGTTGCCATGGGGATAATTCTAAAGGTGAGCCTGGTAACCATAGTGAGTACACAGCAGTTCAGTGAGGATGACAGATGCTGGTTCCAACCTGAGAGGAACCCAGCAAGCTGGGCAGAGGCCTGGGCGCCCTCCTCCTCCCCCTCCTTTCCTCCCTCTAGAGTGGAGAGGACTTGGCTTGCTTTTTGTTCCGCAATTAGAAGTGGGTCCTTGTCCCCATTCCAACAGGAAGCTTTTGTTTGGCAGGAAGAGAAAAAGCCGGCTGACACCAGGGAGAAGCCCCCAGTGCCACATACTCCACGTTCCCCTGAGCACGCCCACCGGGGCCCAGGTGGGCAGAAGGCTGCAGAAGCCCTGGCCACCCACCATGTGGGACTCTGGAGGCCTGGCACAGGGGCCTGGCACCCCCAGGGCGGGGGAGCAGTGGTGCTGTCAACCACGGAGAAAAGCATCCGAGACACAAGAATAGCCTGACCACAAGACAAGAAGGCACCTCCCTGTCCCGGGAACATGGTCCTCCCTGGAGCGGCAGGGACGGCACTGTGTGCGGGGAGCCGTGGTTTCCTGGTATTGCCTGGTGTGGGCCGGTTCCCAGGTAGACAGACTTCCCTCCGGGAGACACAAAGGCCTCTGCCCCTGTGCTGCTGGGGCTTGAGAAGGATGTCCCCATCCCTGCTCGTCCGTGTTACGTTAAGGGCACCCTGCCTCTTGCTGTTGGCGACAGTAAAGAGCCATTCACAAGACCACCCACCAGAGGAGGATTCCTACTCGTCTTGTTTATATGAGGTCCACAAAAACATGTTGGCTGAGCCTGGATCCCACAGTGAACCAGCCGCAGACAGTTCAGGTTGAGCCCTGGTCACACAGCCTCATGCCTTTGTTAAATAAGATCTAGGAATGTGGGGTGAGTACCAGACCAGCCAGTCTCCGTCTGCCTAATTGACGGCTAGATGGGAGAATACAGCAGTAAAGAAGGACAGGCTACTTGACAGAGACAAGAGGCACAGTTACGGGGCGGCGGCTCCTTCCCGCAGGGTGTTAGAAGGCCACTTGGAGACCTTGGCATCTCTGTGCAGCCCAACACACACAGATCTGCGTGGGGCAGGCTCATGGCACAGACAGCACCCACGGGCCCAGGCCTGAGGGAGGCACCCCGGACGGCGGTGTGGCAGGTAGGACTGTGATCAGGGAAGAGGCGCAGGCAGCAGCAGAGGTGGCAGTAGCCTGGGGTGAGTAGACACAATGAGACGTGCCACCGGGCACCCTGAGTTCCCGGACTGGATTTCAGGGGTGCAGGAAGCCAGTGGGAGTAGGCAGCAGAACAGGGCGCCATTTGCCCTGTTTTCCAAAGCCCACTCCAGCAGGCCAGGGCACTGGGGTTTCCCTGCCAGGTCCTGTCGACCCAGCCTGAGGGTACTGGCTGATCGGGGGGGTGTGGCAGTGGAAGAGAAACGGGGGAAGGGGTGAGCTTGCAAGCTCACAGGGCCGCACGGGGCGGGTGGAAGGGGAAGCGGAGGGGAGGGGTGGGCATCGGTGCACAGGCCTGGGGAGCATTCAGGAGTGGAGCACTTGTCCACATGCATGAGTCAAGTCCTTGCCCTGAAGGCAGAGAAGGAACTGGGGCCTAGGGACCGGAAGACAAATACAGTCACTCATTCTCACACAGCGAGTAGCTAAAACATAGAAATAGAGGAGATGGAAATGCTAATAGCCTTGATTCAATCATTATACATCATATACAGGTAACAAATTGTCACGCTGCACCTCATAAATACCTACGGTTAAAAAACTGAAAATGACTAAGAAAAAAAAATAAGAATAAAAAAATCACAGAAGACTGGTCCTATTCTTCTCTGAGGCAGAGTGCAGATCAAAAGAGCTCTCAAGATTCATTTTCGGTCTCTTAGTTTCTTGACATCTATGTTTTTTGTCAGCAGAAAAACGAAAAGCAGCAAGCTGAGGGTCGTAGGATATAGCATTCCCGCTCCTGCTTCGTGCTTTCTCCTCGTTTGTACTAAAATCAAATGCTGAGCTTGGAGTTCTTCCACTGACCCCAAGTCCTGCTTCGTTGTTGGCCGATGTTCATGTGGAAATTGCTTTGATGAGCAGAAAAAATGAAAGAGTCCTAGAGACAGGGAATCGCGATTTGCTATTTCACTTCACAATGTGATTGCTATAATGGTTTTAGTTTTATGAGCACAGAATAAAACCCTTTAACTTCATGGAGTACCAAGAAGCATGCGGAATCACATAGAAGCATTTTACTTTCCTGCTGCCAAGACAGATTCTATTATCGTTGTCTCCCAGGGGAGGAAGCCAGGTACGGAGCATGAGTTTCAAAGGAATCTCGGCTTTTCTAGCTGCCTGTGGCCTGTGACAGAGGTCACCGCGCCAGGTCCCCAGGCAGTGGCCTGGTGCCCAGGGAGGAGCAGGCCGTGGGTCTGGCCTTGGGCTCGACTTCCTCATTTTCCTAAAGTTGCTCTACTTTTATCTGTTTTGGGTTTTGAGGTTCTGGGCTAGATTCTCTTGTAATAGTAGATTGTGTCACTCAAAAACATTTTTAGACTCCTGATGGCTCCATGGGTCTCGGGTATTGTCTTTGAAGCTACAGTACCGTGCTGTGCATTAATTTGTCTGAGGTTCTTGGAAAACTACAGAGTTTTGAGTCTCCCATAGTCTGACTGTCTCAGAGGCCCTGAAATTTGTAGTTCTCCCACACAAATGGTAAGCTACGTTAAAGTTTCGGGATCATCATCTGGTCCGCGTGCTTAGTTATTTTCCATATTTGTAGTTCAGGGTCACCTTGAAGTAAGGAAGAGAAAAACTAGTGTTGCCATCTCTTACATAAGTCTGAAATGATATGAGTATCATTCAGGACTTATTGGTGCACATGGGAATACTGCCTGAGAGGTTAGTGTTTATTATTCGTGCATTTAAGAATAATGGAGTGATACTAAAACCAAAATATTGGAAAAGGATGAGTTAGAGCTGGAGCAGTTGATTGGATTCCCCTGTCTGTTTGCTTTCATGGAGCACTGTGGTGGAGGTCAAGGGGATGGCTTATTCGTCAGGAAGCAGAGTCTCAAGGGGTCAGACTAGACTGAGGGGTGTTTCGGGTCTAGCAGCCGCAGTAGGTGGGGGAGAGATCAGATCTCCATGCAAGCACAGTGCCTTCTCCTTTGGCTTGGGCCTTGTGAGTCATCAAAACGCCATGAATTGAAGGCTTGGCTGTCACGGTGCTAAGGTGCTTCTGGGAGTTGGTAGGACTTTTGGGAAGTGGCACTGAGTGGAAGGAAGTTGGGTCATTGGAGTGTGACCCCAGCCTGTCTTCTCCCTCTCTCTTCTTCTTCCTAGCTATGATGAGGTAAAGAGCTTCCTTGCCATGTGGTGCCGCCATGCTGTCCTGCTTTGCCACAAGACAAACTGATGGAACCAACTGCCAGGTACTGAAACCTCTGAAGCTATGTGACAGTGTAAATCTGCCCTCCTTCCAAGTTGATTATCTCAAGTGTTTTGTCCCATTGAGGGAAAGCTAACACAGGCTCTTCTGTCTGCATTTTCTATGTTAGGGTACTAAGTAGAATGTCAGCCCCTCAAATGTTTCCCAGTGATTCAGAGAAAACAAACACCAGTTTAGCCTGGTGGTTAAGTACACAGCTGTCAACATCCCGTTTTTGCAGCAGCCAAAAGGTAGAATCAACCCACACATCCCCCACCGAGGACCGAAGCATAAACACAGTTTAGTGTGTCCATTAGCTCTGATATATCTGCAACATGGGATTAAGAAGTTTCTGGCAGATTAGCACAGGACAGCGTGGATGTGTCTAGGTGGGTCATAAAGATGTGACCTTGGGTACCTCCTTTCCTGCGCTGTCCCCTGCTCTGCTTCCTGGCCTCCATAAATAGAGCATCTTTCCTCCTCCAAGCCCTTCTGTCACCATCTTCCTGCCTTGGATCCAGCTGACCATGGACTGAATTACTCCAAATTGTGAGTGAAATTGGACCTCTCCTTGAAATTGTAAGTGTCAGGTCTTGTGTCCTGGCAACAGGAAGGCTGACTGATGTGCCACACGGTGGACTGTGTCCAGCAGCCAGAAGAATGGCATTGGGACATATGCCTCATCAGGAATAGGCCATGGAACATTGTGCTGAGTGAAATGAGCCAGGTACAGAGATGGATATTGTACAATTTCCTTTGCACAGTGCACCCAAAATAGGCCAAATGAGAGAAGCCGAAGGGAAATGGTGGTGCCAGGGGTGAGAGGGAATGGGAGCAAGTGAGAAGAGAGAGAAACTATTGATGTGTCCAGAGCTCTCGCGGGAAATGTTGAAAAGGTTACGGTGCAGACAACAGTGATAGTTACACAAACCTGTGAAAGTCTTGATTGCCACTGTACTTTCCACTTGTAAGTAGTTGAACTGATAACTATTATGCTATGTGTATTTTGCCACAAGAAAACAAAACTCTGCTGGGCTCCAGTCTCACCCCTGTGCTTACTGCTCTGTGCCCCTGGGTGAGTGACTGGCTTCTCTGAGCCTATGTTTCTTTTTCATTGTTTACCAAATGGGAAACTGTCATTTTTTGCTACTAGGAATTAAACCCAGGGTCTTTGAATTGAGCTACACCCCCAGGCCTTTTTATTTTGACATAGGATTTTGTTGTCACTAAATTTCCCAGGCAATCCTGCCTCAGCCTCCCAGAGTGCTGGGATTACAGGCATGCACTGCTATACCATGTAAGTCAGAATATTTTGTGCCCAATTTTTTTCTCCATAAAGTGGGGCTATGATAGCATTAGTCTTGCAGAAGAGCTGTGAAAAGCCACAAATGTATTCTAGACACTTATTATGACTCATCCATGTCCACCGTGTCCTCAGAGACATTGTCACTGGAGTTATTATCATTATAAAGTCCCTTCCGTAGCACAGATATGGGGATTTACAGCAGTGGCTATAAAAAAGGGCTCTGATTCAGTCTCAAAATGGCTGGCTTGGCTATTGCAGAAGAGTCTAGAAGATTCTTTGGTCTCCAGCTATTGACACTCCCCCACCTCAGACACTACAAAGCAGGACATACTTGCAGGCTCCTAGCATGCCCCTCTGGGGTCATTTTCTTTCTTGAAAATGTTTTAATAAAGCTGGGTATGGAGGCGCATACCTGTTATACTCGCACCTGGGAGACAGAGGGAGAGTATCAAGAGTTCAAGGCCAGCCTGAGAGACTTAGCAAGACACTGTCTAAAAGAAAACACTGAAAAGGAGGCTGGCTGGGCATGTAGCTCAGTAGTTCAGCAAAGAATTATTTTTTCTTTTGTTATGGAAAGTTTCAAACAAACATAAAAGTAGTAAGAATAATATCGTGTCCTCCTTGCCAGGGTGTATCACTTAGATTCAACTTCCATCAACCTTTTGCTATACAGGCTTCGTCTATCCTTTATTTTCTCCCTTCTTTTCCCCTCACCACCCCAAATCATTTTAAAGCAAATTCTGAACATTTTTGTGTCATTCCAATCCTACACATTTTCCTGTGTACCTATTAAAAATGTCTTTATAAACTTAATATTAGCTAGGCATGGATAGTGGTGCATACTTTCAGCGCTAACACCGAGGAGGCCAAGACAGAAAGACTGCATGTTTAAGAGCAGTCAAGAGCCTATCTCAAAAACAAAACAAAATAAAACTTCCCAAACCCCAAATAATAATATCATCACATATTACAAGAATAATCATAATTCTTTGGTATTATCAAATACTCAGTTCATAGATTTTTCCTGTTGTCCTAAGAATGCCTCTGACATTTGGTTTCTTTGATTTAGGATTCTAACAATGTTAACCTCTTCCGTTTGGTTGCTGTCTCTTAAGTCTTTTAAACTGTTTTCCCTTTCTGTTTTCCATATCGTTGTGCTATGATCTTAATGTTTCTGTCCCTTGGAAATTCACTCTTTCTACGCCACTCAATCAGTGGGATTTTTGTTACAGCAGCCCTCAGAGACCAAGGCAGACTGACTTGTGGGTAAACTGAGGTAAGGGTCCATGGGTGGGGCCCATGCTCCTGACCAGCCTATTTGCTTCCTCCTGGCATCATTAACTTTTCCCTGGGACCTTAGATTTCCTATTAACCAGACGTTAACTTTGAAGATTTGATTAGATCCAACATCAACATTTTTACCAAAAGGTGTTCATAGGTGGTGCCGCCTATTCCATCTCATCCTGTTGGGTATTTCTTAGAGCAAATTAGCGGAGTAGAAGAAGAAAGCCTAGCTCTATTTAGGGAAGAGAAGCCTGGACAGAATCCAACTGATCTGGAATTTATTATTCTATTGTTTCAGTTCCAAAAATTCCACCAGTCATTTGGTTGAATAAACTCTATTTTATAAAAGGCAAACATTTCTTGGAATGTTATGACTCTGGCAACTACTCACACCATAGTGTGAATAAGTCCTAGCAGCTGCCCTTCTTCCTAGCTACCTAGCTAAAATTAGTAAATGCAAAAAGGGGCATTTGAGGAACTGGTATTCCATGAAGAACCACCAAGAAGAAAGCCCCAAAACTTAGTAGAAGTGGGTTCATCACCTGGCTAAAGGGTAGTGCCACTGGCCAGTTGGGAAGGGGTCTAGGAGCAGGAGGAAGAACGTGAGTGGAGATGCGATGCAAAGGACCTGGCAGCCAGCCACAGGGATCCAGTTATATGGGTTGATTTAGGGGCCCAGAGACTCCTGGGAGGTCCTTCTAGGAGAACAGCCACACACAACTTGAACCCTAAGGGGTGCACTCAGAAATAAGGAAAAAGAAAACTGAACATTTGGACCCAATCAGGTACTGCTGTCCCTCCAGTTTGGTCTTAGATGCTGCTGGGCTGGGGAAAGTTGGCGGGGGCGCACCCTTGATTGCTTCTTCCTTTTTTCAAGTCTTACAAGGTCCTAGAGCTCAGCCATTGTGCCAAAAGCATGGAAGAATTTCATGACTCACAGGGGACAGGAGCCACTGTCTGTCGCATGTTTCTGTAATAATGGACTCTGTGTTCCAGGTCATAACTGTCACCGCAAAAAATGTTGACTAATCCTGAGTCCTTGCATGGAAAAATTCACAGGAAGGGATCCTATAGAGCCAACAAGACAGACAAGGTCCCCCTTTTTAGGGACTTTATGACCTGTCACTCATCTGTAAAAGGAAGATGGCAGCCAAGATGTCAAGTTTGCTTCCACTGAGCTTCTTAAACAGAACCGTAAGTGATAGCTGGGTCTATTCTTTGGTTTCCATTGGCTTTTTTCCTGCCTTCTGTCTGTGAGTTCAATCACCTTGTGTTCTTATACTTCTGGGAGCTCCCCGTCTTCTGACTGCAATGCTAAGATGATGCTCTGAGACGGTAGAGCCTCCACGCAGAGAAATATCCAGTGGTGCCTCCTCCACTCACAGATGGGAGAGTGAGCTGCAGAGGGGTGAGGCGACCCCATTAGTATGAGTCAGAGCTGGGGTACAAACCCACAGTGACTGACTCCAAACAACTCACCCTTCCAGGCATGTCACACTGTTCCTTCCTTGTCCGTCTTCTAGACAAGGAAACTGAGTTAAGTTGCCTAAGTGCTCGCACACAGCTGCAAATTGCATTTATGGTAGACTTGAGCTCAGCCCGATTGGACATTCCAATCTTTGGAATCTCACAAAGGCACAACACCAGTGCCTTTTACATCCATAAAGATGGGCATCAGGTGACTGCCCAAGGCTTAAACTGGTACCCACTGAATTCTGGGAAAGGGTCCCTGCCCCTTGTTTCCCATACAGCAGCAGATTCCACCACAGGAGGCCCCTGCCAGCTACAAGGATGAAGGAGAACCTAGGATTGCATTGCCACCCTGAACTCCCAGTTTTCATGGTTAGGACCCCCAGACGTCTCCCTGGGAGACATCGTTACACCTGCCGAGAGGAATGGCGGCCTTCCAAGGTGCTGGTTCTCCAGGATCCACATCACCTTCCAGCTCCTTGATGCCATGTACAGAGAGAGCTCTGTCCCTCAAAAGAGAAGCCTGGGCAGCCCGCTGCCGTGTCTCCTCCTGCCTGCCAGTGTCTCTACCTCATGCTTTCTGTGTTCTTGTCTTGGTCAACTCAGAGTGCCCCAACCAAATGCCAAAGACTTGGGTGGCTGAAACAGAGGCGCTCTGGAATCTGGGAAGCCCAAGCCAAGGCGCCAGCTTTGCCACTGTAACCACTGTCATAATGGCCTCATCTAACTGGAGTTACGCTTCCTTACTTCTAATATAGCTGCCCTGGGGTTAGGGGTTCAACACTGGGATTTTGAGCAGACACAATAACAGGCCTGAACATCACTGTGGCTAATGCTGTCCACTGTCCTCTCCCAAATCGGGGATCCTTCTTTGTTCCCTTGGTGGCAGTTCTATCTCCTAGCCACCCTCTGAGATCTTCTCGCTCTCCCTTATTCCAAATGTCCTACCTGTCACCTCCTACCCAAGTGTCTTCCTAAAATGCCAGTCACACTGTCTCAGCCCTGTCTGCCTCTGTTTCCCATGCTCAGACACCTGCAGGGGCTCCTCCTTGCCGCCCAGGTAACATGGAAGCCCGTCCAAGGCCACTGTATGGAATTGCCCCAGGATGTGACCCTGTCATGTCCTTCTTCTCTAGTCAAATTGTCATTAGAGTCCCAGGGAATGAAGCTGATTAGCCCAGGTGGGATCCCATGATGGCCCTAAACTAAGCCTCTATAAACACCTGTGCTGTCCACCTGCCGGTGAACCGCGAATCAAGTTGATTCTCCTCACATTGTCTCACTGGTGTCTAAAATCCTGAACAGCTTTCCGTCCTTTGACTCAGGAATTTTAGTTCTAAAACTATCCCAAAGAAAGAACGACTTGGATTCCGGAAGGAGAGGACAAGGACGTTCACCAGCCGTTGCTGATTATGCTGGGCACAGAAAACCATCTTCATCTTCGGGTGAAGGACTGGCAAATGCTGCAGCAGCACGTCCGTGCCACAGAAGTGGGCATCCACTAAACGGGATGCCACGTGCCGCTGAGGTACAGGGTGCAGACGGGGTAGGGAGCAGGTTGTGGACTACTGTGTGGGTTTGTGCGTGGAGACCACTCCTTTCTTACTCAGCTGCCCGATGGCTCTTTGAGACTTGGTAGAGTGAATCACCGCTGCCAGACTCGCTCCCTGTTGCAAGTTTGCACTTTGGTAGAAATTAACAAACATGGCAACAGCCAGCTGCTGCAGAGGTGTCTGCGTGTTGACAGGCAGCTTCTGCATCATCTTTCTGAATCGCCCTGTCCTGAATCTTGTATATATTTATACTACTGTGAGAAAAAAGACAGCATCTTGCCAACAGCGGGTTTTCTGTAAATGGTGTGTTAAAAGTGCTTGTCCATTTTCTTTTTCCTTATCCGTATTTCACCTTTTCTGCAGCCAAGACACATTCTTTGGGTTACCAGAGAGACTCAAGGGGTCTGAGGTGGGGCTGGATGAGTATTTAGTCAGAGGTTGTATAGGTCAGTCTGCAGCGGTGAGAAGCCTGGAGTCGATGGCCAAGGGACCTCCGGTGTCAGAGACCTCAGCTGACTTTGTCGGACCTGCCATGGGGCAGGGAAAGCCCGGGCTGGAGGCTTCAGTTCTCCCTAAATCTGGAGCAGTGGCCCTTGTCCTTGCCCTTCTACCCTGCCACCTCATGCTCATTGCTGGGCTTTGAGCATCCCTCCCTGTGCAGGAGCAGCCTGGCACCCAGGGCATCAGAGTTGTGTATATGCCACCTGGAAAGCTTGGCTCCCAAGCAGTGCCAAAGTGCCAGACACCGTGTCAACACATCCGAGCCGGGCCAGGCGAAACTGCCAACAAAGTGGCAGCCGGGCGCTGTCTGCCGGCTCTGTGGCTGGGCTCGGGGGAGCATTCCCAGGGTCCTCCACCCTGGCAGGCCACCGGCTGGGGCAGGAGAGAGAGAGACACGCAAGGGCAGTGCGTTGTGGTTAGCATGGGGGAGGGGCAGGAAGCCTCCCTGACTGTGCCTGTGGGGGGCAGGGCAGGCTGTCCCCCAGGAGACCAGTCTGCTTTGTTGTTTCTTAAGGAGAAGAAAGGGCGGATGAGTTTCCAGACGCCAAGGATAGGGAAGAATGCAGACCCCTGCTGGGATGACAGGGCTTCTGTGGCTCTGTGGTCCCCAGGCCCTGGGCACAGGGGCCAGGAGGCCAGGACAGACAAAGCTGGCCCTTCAGAGCTGCCCTCCTTCTTGCCATGAGCGGGAGGGGTGACTTTAGGTAGCTGTGGGGTTCTCTGTGCCTCCCCAGGTTGAGGCATTTCCAGGCAGGGCACAGATCTGAGGGTTTGGGCTGCTCCGAGCTCTGGTACCAACCCAGTAACAGGTGTTAGTGTCATCTGTGGGGTGTTTTTTGTTGCTGTTGTTTATTTTTTTTTGAGGCAGGGTTTCGCTTTGTAGTTAAGGCTGGTCCTTACCTCAGGAGTCCTCCTGCCTCTGCCTCCCAAGTGCTGGGATGACAGGCGTGAGCCACCATTCCCAGCACTGTGGTATGTGGTACTGTTTGTTGGTGGGTGTGAGTCACCACACCCAGCATTGTAAATGGTTACCGGGGATCGAACCTGGTTCCTTGTGCTTGCAAGGCAATCACCCAAATCCCTGGCCCTGTCATCCATGTTTTGCAAATGAGGAAACAGGCTCAGTAGTCATAGTGCTCAAGGCTACAGAGCCAGGAGTGGTAGTGCTTAACATCAAACAGAGGCCAGACGGGCTGTAAGGTGTCCAGCTCTGTGCACCAGGACATCCGAAGCAGCTAGAGATGGCAGCTGGTTTGTATTCTCTACCTTCCAGGGAGCCTCCTGTCCAAGGCCCCTGCCCTCAGCTTCCGGCCTTTGTTCTACTGGGAAGTCCTGGAAACCAGGTAATACCAGTGTGCCCACTGCAGTAATCTAGGAAGCTCCCAGCCCAGAATGATTGGCACTTTCAGAGGGGTCTCTGAGAGATCAGAGACCCTCAAAACCCTGAGGGTGGGGCCAAGGATTTAGCTCAGTGGTTCCGAGTCTGCTTGGCAAGCGCAGGGTCAGTTCAGTCTGTGGTAGAACTGCAGCAATGCCAGGCATGGTGGCTCACAGCTGTAATCCCAGCACTTGGGAGGCAGAGGCAGGAGGACCGCTAAGTTCGAGGCTGCGTTGAGGACCAGCCTGAACTACAAAAATGAGACCTTGTCTGAAGAAAAAAGAAAAGCAACCCCCGAGGAATGATTGTCTAATGGAATTCCAGGCCTGGTAGCCCCTTTCCCTTGGAGGCTCATCCTGAGACACCCCCAATTGTCCTTTGCCCTGAGTATCACAGCCAGCCCTGCCTCTATTATGGACAGCTACATTTAGATAGAAATTAATACACAGTCAGAAAAGGACTGGCCTCTCAAAGAAGTCAGGAGGAAAACAAAAACATCAGAGTGGTGTGTGGAGGCGCCTCTGAAGACAAGCCCTGAAGATGAAGATACAGTGGCCAGGCTTCTATGCTGCTGCTGAGGGAGAAGCAGTAACTTGGAATGATGCTGTAATTAGCACCACCTAACCCAGAAAGTCCAGCTAGTTAGTTGCTGAGTTTCTTTCCATGTCCCCTTGCTGCAGGACCTACCTCCTAACTAGACCAAAGGCAGCTAGGCAGCTCAGGTAACTCAAAGTCTCAACCCTCAAAGCACATGAGTCTCACGGTTGGTCTTTGTATCATGGCCATTCTGTTAGTATAAACTACCAGGAGACCACCATGAGCCACGTCATTAAACTACCAAGGGTAGCCCAAAGGGCACCTCATGAACACCAGAGCTGTTGCTGTCACCTGGGAATTTCTAAGCATCTGAAGTGACTACCCAGGAAGAGAACCAGCCAAATCCTTTGTTGTGTCACAGAAAAGGAAATGGAAAGAGATCCCTCAAAATGTGAGTAGTGTTTCTCTCAGGGTGTTAGAGCTAGAGTTTTACAGAAAAGCAGTTCATTCACCAGAACCCATCCCTTTTCTTCTCCCACACAGTCAGATGTCCTTTCCAGCCTCTCTTGCAGCTAGATAAATCTTGAACTCTGGCCAAGCTATAGGGTTTGGATGTGACACATCCCCCCAGAGGCGTAGCTCATTTAACTCTTTGTAATTTGATGGGTTATTGAGAGGTGACAGAAATTTAGAAGGTAAGGCCTACCCTAACAGGAATGAGTCCCTGAGGGCATGTGCTTAGGACTGATCTAATCTTTGACCCTCCTCTTCCTCCGCCTTTCCTGTCTTATCAGGCAATGAGCAGCTTTTTTTTTTTTTTTTTTTCCAGTAACAAGAATCAAACTCAGGACCTTGAGCTTGCCAGGCAGGTATGGTGCCACTAAGCTATATCCCACCCCCACAATAAACAGCTTCCTTTAGCCATTCTTTCTGCCCCAGAGGCCATGGAGCCAATTGAGTGTAAACTGAAGTCTCTGAGATCATAAGCCAAAATAAGTCTTACTCCTGTAAGTTATTTTTCACTCCTCAAGTATTTTTCACAGGTATAGAAAATCATCACACAAGTGGAATATGAATAGAAATAAGATCAAAACATTTCATGTTGCATAATTTCCACATTCCTTTTTTCCTACCCACAGTTGCAAACAAAGCGGCAGGGGCCTAGAGCACGATGCAAGCAAGTGACACTAGGATTTTGTATGTGTGTGTGTGTGCGGATGTGCACATACATGTGAGGTGCATGGCCTGAACCCATCCTCGGCAAGTGCTCCATCTCTTAGCAACATCTCCAGCCCCAGAATTCAGCATGCACAAAAATAAAGCATTGTGTTAAGCCACTGAAATGTGAGAGCTGTTTATTAACAGTAGGTAGCCTGCCCTAATTAGTTTGTGGATAATTTTATTTCTCTCTTTATGCTATTTTTCTTAAAATTCCACCACATATATTATTTTTTGAAGAATACAAAGCAAATACTACAAGATTTTTTTTTAATGAAAACCTACAAAAATTAAATTAGACGGTTAGAGTAGAGGGCGCCTGAATAATTAAAAACTGTTCTTAAAGAAAAAATTTCATAGAAAGATTTGATAGCGTAAGGAAAACCTTGTTCTTCTGGAATTCCCCAAAGGCTCTTCTCTTCCCTCAAACCCACCCCCCCCCCAGCCACAGGATTCTTCTCCGGGAGCCTCTGAGGTAAGGATGGGCCTGGAGCTTCCACATGGGCTGCATCCTGGGCCCTTGGCCTGAGTCCAGCTCTGTTTAGGCTCCTCAGAACAGCCACACCAGAAGGCACCATGGAAGTTGGGAACCCCAGGTCCCCATGATACACGATGAGGAAACTGGGGCCTAGCCTGTGGGAAAGAGCTGTAGTGGGACTTCTGGCATCTCTCTGGCAACGCTTTCCCCAGAGTGGGTGTTTGAACGTCAGATGTTATTTATATGCCTACACTCCTTGCATATCAATTTCTTTTAATTTAATGAAATAAAGTTTGGATTATTATAATCATTTTAATTATGAACAATATTTATATTTGGGCAGTGATTATTCAAATTCAAATAATAACTAGATTCAGTTGATTCCATTTATTTATTAGTAAAGAGACTGATAAAAGTATTTAGATTCCTTGAATCACCAGTACATCTACCCCTGATGGTTCAAGCCACGGGGAATATAAGACGTTCAAATCAAGACATACAAATTACAGCCCTGTTGTGATCATGTTAAACCCAAACTGGGCACCTTAGCAAACTAGCAAGACTTTTGCTGAAAATGAAAAATAAAAATCTTGGAGATTGTGCATGCAAAGGCCCTGGGTTTAGTTCTGGAGGAGTGGGGAGATATTATCTAACAAGCAGCCAGGGACCCAAGACCCAGGCTGTAATCCTCAGCCAACTCCACCTGTCCCACCTCTACTGTGTGGCCTCCCAGCCACTGCCTGCTGCCTGGTGCCAAGGCCTGGCCTCCACAGAGTGGTAGCATCTGGTTCTGTTTTGCTTGGAAAAACAGCCCCATGTACAAATATTTGGATGATGGGGCTTCTCTTTCCACTCAGCCTCAGCTTGGGCTTCCAAATGAAACCTTTCGAGGGGACTGAGAGGAGATGGGAGGTCAGGAAGGGCCTCTGTTGAAGTCAGCACTTCCCTAGTGGGAACTGCCTCCTGGCAGGGCTGCCGGTGTCTGAGCCTCTGTTTTCAGATAAGAGATGGGCTGGCCCAGGCTCACTGATCCCATGCACCCTAAGACCCAGTACCCTCCCTGTGCCACAGCAACCCAAAGACCTTCCACTCCCTTTTCCATGACTTCTCCCTGGCCTCCTCACTGCTTTCTGCCCAGCCCTGGCTGCCATCTTGGCGCTGGCCGCCATCTTGGCCCTGTCCACCATCTTGGCCTTGGCTGGAGCACCAAAACTGGAAAGCACGTGACCAGGGAGGACGGATCTGGTGAGATGAGAGCTCTGTTAGAGCTCAATGTCAGGCAGAGTTCTCATGCCTGATCAGCTCAGCCAGTCACATCCTCTGAAGACTCATGGGCAAGGGCAAAGCAAGTCAAAATGGCATAGAGGCATGGCTCACTTTCTGGGTAGTTGACAGGGTCTTGCTCAGGGGGCAGCTCTGAGCTTTGCAAAGCAAGGACAGCTGAGCAAAGGCACATACAGCACCATACCCTCCATAGTGGAGGATGCATCATGGGAGTTATAAACCGAAGTGTGGAGAAGAAGAGGAAAGTGATTCTCAGAGGTGTAGAACAAAGCACTGAAGGAAGTCTGAGAGGACTTCCTGAAGGAGGTCACAGTTGACCTCTGCTCTGTCATATGAACAAAAGCAAATGAGGCAGGTGACAAAAGAATGAAGACCCTGGTTTCCATGAGCAGGGAACTTGGGAGGAAGTGAGTAAAGTCCAGGTCAGAGGTCAGAGAGCGATGGAGGTCATGAGGGTGGACTGGGAACCCACTCTCGAGGGACAGGGAGGGTGATCTGGCATGGTGAAGATCCAGGTCCAAGCCAGTGAAAGGCAATACAGGTCTTCACTGGGGTCCTGTGTTAAATGGATACCTTGCCCACTGTTACGGTTTACACCTAAAATGCCCCCAAAGTCTCAGGTGTGTGGAAGGTGGCTGGATTGTAGGGGTGCTATTTTCCTCATTGGGTTTGCTGTTGATGAGGTCAGAAGCTAAAGATGCTGTTAGGAGATAGGGCCTGGTTGGAGATGGTCACGGGGGTGTGTCACAGAAGGGTGTGTGTCCCTGCCCCGTGCTCCTCTCTCTCTGCCTCCTGGCACTATGAGGTGAGCCCCTTCCCTCCGCCATGCTGTTCTGCCCTGGAGCCAAAACAAACATCTCCCATTTCACATTGAGAGTGTTTGACCCCAGTGATAAGGAAAGTGACTAATACAGCTATTGACAGCCAATGACATTCACATAAACTTCTGATTTACTGTGTTTATTTTTGGCCATCTTTTGAGTATTTAAAATTTTTTCAGCAGTTTTATCCAGTGACCAGAAATTGTTCAAGGGTAGAAAAACGTACCCACAATGCTTTGGGAAAGCCCCATCATTTCCAAAAGTTGACTTAGAAAACTACCAAGAGTCTTTATAGTAAGAGCAAGTAGCTGTGGGTTCAAATCCTTGGCCTGACCTTCAGAAGTACATCACTGGCCTTTTCTAAAACTCTCCTCCTTTGGCAAATGGAAACGCAAGAGTCCATTTCCCTGTGTTAATGGTAAATTACAGGAGGTGCCACAAGCAAAGGCTAAGTGTGCTGTGTTCAGTTTACCATAACTGCCATTTGTCACCAACTTCTATTTCCTCTTCCCCAAAACCTGTTCTGTTCTCTGTGTTTCTGGTCTTGACAAAACAGCCTCCTTATCTGGACCGTTCAAGCCAAACCCCAGCAGCCCCTTTTGATTCAAATGGCGACACTTCTGGATTCTTGTCACTTTCTTTACCTGCGAGGGTGGACCATTTGCAAATGGCACCACTTCCTTCATCTCCCACGGGCGGCCATTTCTCTGCCACGCCCATCTTCCTTCCCTCCCAAGTTGCCACTGTCACTCCCCTCAGCCCACTACACTGTTTCCCAAGTGCTCCTCACGGTCCCCCGAAGCCCCATCCACTCTCCATGCAGCAGCCAGAGGACATTTTAAAATGTAAGGAAGATCACACTGCCCGGAAGTGTCCATCAAATTCCCACTGGGACTGGGAAGAAATGAGCATTTCACATCCTCACCCCTCGCTTCCTACCCCTTTATTTATGTCAGCCTTATTTTATGTCACCAGTGATCTGAAGTTCCTACTTAGGTGAATCGCCTAGACCACCATTTCTTCCAGGGCAGGACCTGTCTGCATAGCTTCTTGTCACTGTTTCCCAGAACATACTGAGACCAAGTATAGAGTGTTGTAGGAGTGAATTAATGTTATTAGTGCTGATGTAGGATTAATGGAGAAGTGCTTCAAGGTTCACTCCTCCATGAGGCCAGGGGAAAAAAGGCAGGCAAACCCTGTGGTCTATGTGACATGGACTCCAGGGGCCGAGCTGGAGATTCAGGTGACCCATGTCACTGTCGTGGTCATGGCAATGGACTCCAGAACCAAATCCTGAATCTGCCAACTAAAAGCTTGACCTTGGGTGAGTCACTTCACCAGTCTATGCCTCAGTTTCTTCATCTGTAAAATGGGAGTGTTAATGGTACCTTCCTGCCAGGAATGAATCAGGAACTAAAAGAAACTTTGTACATGGCTGGGTTTCCTGAGACAAGGTGTTAGGATTTCACAATAACAGGATTCTGCAAAGAACTGAAGATTATGCCCCCTCCTCACCAATTCAATTGGTGACACTTTTGGATTCTTGTCACATCATTGGTCCCAACAGATTACAAGAAAGACACCATATCATGCACGAGAGGCCAGCCAGGGCCTGGGCCTCGTTCTTTTTCTAATTTCCCTGACTCCAGGCTTTCCTGGGAAAGAATTTTCTGAAATCTAGATCTAGGTAATAGAAGCATCATTTTGTTTTACCTAAAAAGATCAAGATCATTAAAAATGATTGCTGATAATAAGACAGATTGGCATGATATCCTGTTAAAAATAAATACACAAAAATTGGTAGTGTTTTGGATAGCAAAAAAACCCCAAGAGTCAAAGTAATCTGTTCATAAAAACAGCAACAAGCTGTGTGTGGTACTACAGGTCTGCAGTCCCAGCACCCAAGAGGCAGAGCAGGAGAACTGCCACAGGTTTGAGGCTAGTCTGTGCTACAAAGTGAATTCAAAGCTAGCCTGAAGTATACAGCAAGACCCTGTTTCAACAGACTAAAAAGAACAAACTAGAACATAACAAAATATTTAGGAATTAATTTGATAAAAAAATGTGCTGGCACATATGAAAAAAATTATACAAAGTTCCCTGAAGCACGGAGCAGACTTGAGTAAATAGAGATGTATCTTGTTCATGTTTAGGAGAATTCACAACTACACAAATGTCAATTCTTTCAAAATGCACTGAAAATCCAACCCAAAATTTCATATGTGGTTATTTTTTTGGAACTTGATAGTGTGGTTCTAAATTGTATCTGGAAAAGTAAATATTAGAGAATACTATAAGTATCTGGGAAAGAAAAAGTAGTATTAGTGGATATTAAAATGTTATGGATAAAATATAGATGCTTTCACTTGGGATCAAAATGGACAGATCAGTAGAATACAGTAAAAAGTGCAAATTAATAACAGACCTTAGATACTCAAAGAGGCACTTCTAGTCAGAGGAGGGCAATGTTTGGTTTGGTGGTACTGAGAATTGAACCGAAAGGTGTTTCACTATTGAGCTATATTCCCCATCCCTTTTCAAAAAATTTTATTGTCAGACAGGGTTTCTCTAAGTTACCCGGGTGGGATTCAAACTTGCTATTCTCCTGCCTCAGCATCCTCGAATGCTAAAATTACAGGCACGAAACACTTTTCCCAGTTAAGTATGGGCAATGACTAGCTGTTGGGAAAAAAACTAGATTCATATTTCACTAACTAAATAAATTCCAGATGAAGTGAAATGTAAATGTAAAAGCCCAAATCATAAAAATATTAGGAAAAAAAGATGGATGAATATTTTATAAGGATAAAGGCTTTAGAGGTGCCAAATGAGACCCAGATGCTGCAATAGAAAAAATGGGCCAATTGAGGTTTTACAGATTTTATAGTAAAACACACCGCAAGGGAAGCTGGAAGACAGTTGGGGACCAGTAGAGCAAGGGTGAGTTTATGATCCACAATATACAAAGAGCTCCTACGGATCAGTGAGAGCAAACTCACAGAACATGAATAAGGTTTGGAAAGGGGACCAACTCCTCTGCTTGCTGCGGCCTAGTTAGGCTTTGGGTATGTCCTCAAACGTGCTGGTGCCAAGAGCATGGTGCCCAGGGTGAGGGCATCACTGTGATAGATTAGGCGTAGTGGTTCCACCCTCACGAACAGAGTCGGCTGGAAGGAGAGGGTTGGATCTCCCGGTGGCCATGGTTACATGTTCTTTCACACGCACTTGGCTCTTCTGCTGCTGCCCAGCCTTGTCTGATGCAGAGGGAGCTCACCAGGGTGCTGGTACCGTGCTCCCTGAATCCTTCCACTACCAGAACTGTGAGCAAAACAAACCTCTTTAGAAAGTTCCCTTCTCTCCAGATTTTTTTTTTTTTAAACATAGGATCTGGCTTTTGTAGTTCAAGCTTATCCTGAACTCAGACTCAAACTCAGCAAACCTCCTGCCTCTGCATCCCGAGTGCTGGGAATACAGACATGAGCCACCAGGCGTGGCACTGTGGTGTGTGGTACTGATTGCTGATGGCCGTGAATCACCACACCCAGCATTGTTGTATGTGGTTACCAGGGACTGAACCCAGGACCTTGCACTCGCAAGGCAGGTGCCAGAACCACTGAGCTAAATCCCCAGCCTAGCCTCCAGAATTTTTTAATAGCAAAATAAGGCAAGCTCCTCTGGGCCCACTAGCATAGTAAACCTTGGTTACTCTCTGCTCTTCGAGCAATGCTCGATTCTTCCATGCATTGTTCCTGTTCTCACATGTTTGGTCTTGCTGCAAACCTGTCGTCCTTCTAGCTGCTTCTGACCCAAATGAGCACTAACCTGCTTCCTATCTGTGCACAGTAGAGATGCCTAATTAGAATTTCACCGAGGTAAGGAAAGATTTGGAAATGTAGGGTACACAAGCAGGGTTGGAATGCCTTAGATGGTTTCTTTCCTATGGGGGATTCTTGTCAGAGCTCAGAAGACCAGAAAGTGAGTAAAGACTGGGTTGGGAGGTTCCTGTTGGGAAGAAGGACGGCATTGGCTGTTGGACCCCAGGTGATGTGTGTTAGGGTCTGACAGAAAGTTTGTCTGCACTTTGCTCACGTTCAGAGATTTGGCCAAAAGATTCAAAGCTGACAGCGAAAGAAGTAGAGCGGGAACGTGTTAGGCTGCCCTGTAAGGGAGACTCTGGTCAGTGCTCAGAAGACCAGAAAGTTTATAAAAAACCAGGCTAGGGGAGTTTCTGCCAGTAAGAAAGACTTCACTGGCTGTTGGACTCCAGATGATGTGTGCTATGGGTTTAGGCAGAAAGTTTGTCCGCATTTTGTTGGTGTCCAGAGACTTTGCCTGAGACTGAGGTTAGGAGCAGTGGACTAGTTCATCTTGCAGAAGAAATTTCCAAGCAGTTGTATATTGCGGCAGTGGCATGGCTACTGCTGGGAGCTTTTGGCCAGATCTGTGTTGAGAGCAGAGAGCCCAGCAGAATGATTCAAAATGTTTATGTTAAAGCTATGGACTACAAGGATAGAACAGAGGAGATCTTGATTGCTGAGAAAGAACAAGAAAATAGAAAAGACAGCCTGAGAATCACAGAAAGCAGCAGAACTCTACCCTTTGTAGCCTCAAAAAATCTTTGAGAAGGAAGCCCCAGAGCACCATGTTCCAGAATGGAAGTTTTCCAGAAGATTTTCCAACATGTTGGAGGCCTAAAGAAGTTGTTCCAAAATGGTGACAGCCTGGTAAAGTTGTTCCAAAATGGCCACAGCCTAGGGAAGTTGTTCCAAAATTGTGGAGGCCTAAAGAAGTTGTTCAAAATTGGCGGCAGCCTAGGGAAGTTGTTCCAAAATGGCGGCAGTCTAGAGAAGTTGTTCCAAAAGGCGGCAGCTTAGAGAAGTTGTTCCAAAAGGGCATCACTCTAGAGAAGTAGTTTTAGAGTGGTGGTGGTCTACAGACTGTTCCTCAGGATTGAGTTCAGAGTGCTCAGAGATCCAGGCACTTGACTTCAACACTGGCTCCTCCTGCTCTACTGGCAGCAGATCTTGTCATCATCTACATGGTGCTGATTTTAGGCACATGTAGAAGGAGTGAGTTGTGGGGTCAGGAAAGTACAGATTAGCCAAGAAATAACTTTGGGAGCCCTGGCTTCTTATCAGGAGAAATGAGTTTTAAGTGTTAAAATGTCTAATGGATTAAATACTTATATAAATATAAAAATACATCTACTAAATAAAAAATGGCAATATGAAATGGACTAAGACACTGAAAAGAAAATTAGAGGAATACAATGTATTACATAATACATTGCAATAATGTATTGCATAATGCATAATGTATTGCAATTCATTGTATTGCTTTATTATGCTGATAGTTTTCAATATTCAGTGAGTATTTTGACTATTCACTCTGAGTGAACTGGATTGGGAAGCAGGCTTGTCAAACATGTCTGTGAGAGTAAGATTGGTCAACGCTCGGGGAGTGACATTTGACAATATCAGTCAACATTTTCAATGTGCCAAATGTTTAGAGTATAGCTGTCCTCTTGGGAGTCATACATATTTTTCAAGAAAAGATGTCATGGATACTGTGCTGGTCATCCAGGTCCTCCTTAAGCCACTGAAACAGCGGAAGCTCACAGTCAGGCATCCCAAGCCCAACTACCACCGACTGCTCAGGGCTGAAAAGAATCCTCTTGCTCAAGGCCACAGGTCATGTCCGATGACCAATTGGCCCAGGGATGGGACGGCTCAACTGCTTTGTCCATTTGGGGTACACCTGTTGCCAGCAAGTCTGCCTCCGAGTCTAATTCCCAAGGGAAAAGTGCTGTGCAGATTTTATGGCCATCCCAGAATACTCAGCATAGACCTCTGAAGCTGCTGAGAAAGGTCGTTCAGTCTACAGTGGGAAATTCTCCCCATTTCAAAAACCACCTCGACAGAGGTGAGGGCTCTGACCTGGGGCGCCAAGTCTCCTGCACCCAAAACTGCCCATCATTAGCTGAGCTCAGGCAGAATCACGGAGCCATTAATTTGGGCCATGGGGACAGATCAGCTACACAGTGGTCCACACCTCCGGCCACTTTGTCCCTTCTCTGGGTTCCCAGCTATGTCCATAGATAGAGTCTCTTCTAACAACCGACAGGGGGAGACGTGACCAGGTGCGTGAGCTTAGAACTGTGGGTGAGCTGCACACAAACCGGGGGCAGAGCTCGGGCAGGGACCTGGGCACCCAGGAAGAGCAGAGGTGGCCCCCCGTGAGCATCACTACAGATGCACGGCCTTCACTGCTGCCCAGGATCCCAGGAGGAGAACATCTGGAAGACTAGGTATGAAGTGTCTGAGGAAGAAGCAGTGGGAATCGGCCACTGTGTGTCAACACGGGGATGAGCGTTTCCCTCAGATGGGGACTGGACAGCAGAGCAGAGGATGACTCAGCCAGGTGACACCACCTGTCACTGTTGAACCCCCAGGAGCCCAGGGTCATGAGATGAGCATGGAGCCTACTGCATGCTTTGCCTCTGTGTGTCATGTGCCTTATTCTGCACAATGCGCATCGGCAGCCACGAGCCATTTCTGGGCTTGGCCCCGGAACCCGTCTTGTGATCTTCCATGTTGTCCCCTTTCCCTGTTTGCCTTACCGACTATGGTGCCCAGGGGAACTTGCTGGTGTCTCCCTGGCATCCCACTGCCGTTTAGACACGATGTAAATGGAAAAGAAATTTGTCACGTTCAGCCACTCAGCCCTTGGGGGTTCCTACATCCGCATCCTCAGCTAGCTCGGCCTCCACTGAGCAGCTGTCAGGGATGAGTCACACAGAGACCACAGCCCAAGGAACACTATGGGCAGGAAGCCCAGCATGGGGCCTCTGCTATCTGGCCAGCATCAGTGATGACCTTCAAGGCTCAGGACCGACGCTGCAGGACTGCCAGGGACAGGAACCCGCTGACAATGAGTGTGCTGACACTCACCTCGTTTTATCCCAGTGAACCCACGTGGGTGCTGAGCTCACTCTGACCGAGCAGGACCCTCTCTGAAACTCAGGACGGTTCTGGGTCACTGAGACTCACACAGCTGCCAGCGGGGCACCAGGATTGGAGTCCAGGGCACCAGATGTCAAGCTGTACCCCCAACCTTTGTAGGGCTCCTTCCCTTGGAGGACGGTAGGAACTAAGGGGCTTGCCACCCACTTAGGAGACCATAATTTCTAGCCAAGGTCATCAGCCCAGCCTGTTGAGCACAACCCCAGACAAGGGAGCCAGATGTAGGTTTCTAGTCGTGTGCCCCACATCTTTGTGGTCATTACACGGCATCACTTTGGTGACCGATACCAGACACAGACGTGAGACATCTACAGGGGCTCTAGGGGATCTGGGACCAAAGACGTGACATTTCAGCCTTACCTGGCAATCATCCATCTATCTAAAATATGGTAAATAACTTTTATAGCTTTGTTTTATTGGAAGACCTTGGCTGGACCCACTTGTGTCCCTGCAGGTGGCTCTGGGTTGGTGAGTGGCGCTGGGCCGGGCTGTAGCCTCAGGTGGGACCCTGGGCTGAGCAGGCTCAGCTGCACTAGGCATAGGTTCCCTGGAAGGTGCCTCGTGCCTGAGAGAACATAGCAACACGGAAGCAGGAGCTTTCTGAATCAGCTGCAGTGTCCCACCTACTAACACCCCACTGGCCAGCACACCCCACACTGGCGTCACCATTAGAGGGACATAAAAGTTACATAGCAGAACTCGAACACCAGTGTGACTGCATCGTACAACCATTGATACGATGATGCCCAAGATGAGACTTGGCGTCCGCAGCGTAGACACAATGAACAAAAGGATAATTCCTGGTGGGGCATGGCGATGCACACCTGTAATCCCAGCTCGTGAGAGACCGAGGCAGGAGAATCCTGGAGAGTTCAAGGCCACAGCAAAACCTTGACTCAGAAAACAATCAAAACTTTAAAAACTTTTAAAAGGGATGAATTGTGCCCTGAGTGGGTAGAGTGCGGCGGCCTGTGACTTTATCCTGCTGCCGAGGAAACCATCAGTCTTGAATGTCTTAGTTGCTTATCTCTGGAGATTTTGTTTCGTATGCATTAGGCCCCACTGCACCGTTAAATTGTAGAAGAGGGGCTAGTGAGTTAGGGACCACAGCATCTTCTAAAATACAATAGTCTGTGCTTTCAGCCTGTCCTGAGGAAGAGCCCAGACAGGTGTAGTCCCTGGCTGGAAGTAGACAGAGGCTGCTGCACCTCCCTGCACCAGCAGTGGCTCGACAGACAATAACCACACTATGCATTCCGATGACACACCAGAGCCGCTAATGCTGCTAATTTAAGCAGATCCTGGTAGAAAGTTTGGGCCTTTGATTGTTAAAGGGAATACTTTAAATATAAAGTTTTAATGTGATCGCTGGTCGTGACACATGTCTGTCATTCCATCACTCAGGAAGCTGAGGCAGGAGAATCACTGCACGTTCAAAGCCAGCCTGAACTACATAGTAAGCTATCTCAGAAAACCAAAGAATAAATTTTAATATGATAGGTTATCCCCAAATAGCAATAATAATAATACTAGCAACGATAACTTATGAGGCTCTCAGCACATGACAAGCACCTGGATATCCCCCCACTTACGAGCTGAGCTGGGTGTTATTTCTGCTGTCTCACAGGCAGCAAGCTGCTTCGAGGCACAGGATAGATAACGCTGAAACTTATTCTCTCACCATCCTGCAGTACGCTCCCGTCTGCTGGAAACAGCATTTGACCTGGTGGAGGTCGCCCTGGGCACGCCAGCCTGGAGCGGCGCTTTCATCTCCCCGCCCAGGTGTGAGACTGAAGCTCCAGGGGCAGCCTGGGTGGAGGGAAAACTTCCAAGGCCACAGCCAGGAAATACTACCAGGAAGGGGCAAGGAGCTCCTGCCCAAGGGGAGCACAGGCATTGGCCATGGGGACCCCGCTTCTTGGCAGTGTGGCCCGCAAGATGGATGGCCGTGGCCTTCAGGGCTGGACAGCCCCTGCTCGGCACTTTGATGCCAAGAGCAGAACAAATGTGAGCCGGCCGCCTGGCCACAGCTGCCTCTCATTAGGGCAGGCTCCCTCCAGCCCAGGACAAGGTGCGCCGCGAGGTGAGCCAGGGCAGATGCCAGATGTGTCCCCCGCCGCCGGCCGGCCTGTGCAAAGCTGAGCTCCTGCCTGTGCTCCAGGCCACCCCCCAGCCCCCGTCCTCAGCTGGAATCTCAAGTCTGGAGGGGTCCTTAGGCCCCCACATCCAGCCATCAGCAAACCCAAGCTCTGGCCTGGGCTATTGCCCACCGCACC